>JAJJWW010003265.1:0-66052 GCA_023531295.1 Papaver armeniacum
TCACGAGGTAAGATATGATCAACGATCGAGGTAGTCCGACCGACATGACGTGACAAGAGGCCCGACACCACTCGGCACGGGCGGGACCGCCCCAACCACGCATTTAATGCGGCTCGGAAGAACGTGTGTTGGGCGACCAACGGAGGAAACGAGGGTTAACATATAAGTCCGCGGACCCGGTAGAAGCCGGGATGCGGTAGAGAGCGCGGGGTGACAGAGAAGCCCGCGGACTACGCACGGAGTACAAGAAGATAAGATCTCACAACTCATTGTCGGTGGACCCACCAAATTTAGCTATAAATATGTATACCCCCTCCACTGAGTGGGGGATCGAAATAGAGGAAGGAGAGAATAGGGAGAAGTAAGTGAGAGTTTTAGCTCAGAGTGGTCGATGGCCACATGATCTTGTGATCATCTTTGTAGCTGTTTATCTTATAGGAAATCTCTCCTTGGACCCGTGGATGTAAGCCTTAGTCCGAACCACGTAAACCTCTGTCTCTTTTACATTTTTGCATCGATAGTTTCATCTACATACTCATATCTCGGACCTAAAACCTTGGGGGATGATGATGAGATCATGACAAGCTAGAGAGGTTTGGAATCTATGAATCATCATCCTCCCTAGGCATATTATACCTTCTTACACCTCGGTGTACGTATACGGTTCTTATAAAGATTGTTTGTGAACACGTGGAATAGGACCCGATTCACGTGTTCACAATTTGTAGAAAACAGGGACTTGTCTAGATAAAAAGATTTATCTTTTCTGTGACTTCATGACCTCAACCTCAAAAAATTTTTATTTAAAAACGCAAAGACAGATTTTTCTTAGATTCGTTTTTTACGACTCTTATGTTTTCTACCAACGAGATCAAGAGCATTATGTGACCTTTAAACAAGCAGATCTGGGTTTTACCCAGACTTATGTTGTTCTTAGACTCGTTTTTCGCATATTCATGTCTATTGTGTTTTCTACCAACGGATCTAGGTTTTAACTAGAATTTCAAACACAATTTCTACCAAAAATTTGGGCTTTTGCAGAATAGCGACCCATGGATTTTCATCCAGGTTAAATCCGCATCAGATCTATGTCTTTCGTACTATTCACTAAACTAACAACCAGTACACTCATTACCGCTAGAAATCGAATTTATGAAATCAAAGTCGAACTAACGGCCAACCGCGAGACTTTGGGTCTCGGATTACCTCTCATGTCCTTTGTGCGAGATTATTGCAATGGAAAGTAACAAAGATACGGGGAAGACAAAGATAACACCAAGAGACACTCCAAGGACCACACCGGTAACAAGGAGAGCGAGACAAAGGGCGAAGGGACGCACGGCCGCGGACAACATGCGAGACCGGTGCGGAAAGCACGTGGCTCTTAGATGCGGGAAACATCGCGGTGGAGGCAAAAAGAAGGCTGCGCGGCGGCAAGAGCTGCTGCATCAAACAAGGGGGTTTCTCAAGTGATTGCTTCCAAAGTAACAAACAGAACCCAGCCAGCGAACCTCGGGAGGCTATAGCCGAGTCGGTGATCGAGAACCATCCCTATGGGATGCCGCTCAGGACAACGAACAAGACGAAACAACCACGGCGGGATCGACGGAATAATCGAGCGGACGTGCCATTAATGGGAGAAATCAATACCACGATCCAGAGGCAAGCTCGGTACGGGGAAGGAATCCCCAATCAGCGTCGAACCAAACGGCGCAAATATTGGCACAAAATGGAGGAGCTACGGAGGGAATCAACTAACGTACGCGGATGCGGTGGCACTGTTAGCTCGAAAATCGGCAACTAAGAGAAGATCCTCAAAGCTACGAACTAGCGAATCGGCACGACGAAGCTAACTCGGCGGTGCGAACGAGGGACCGAGGGACGATCTTCGAAAACATTCCTATGACAACGCTTAGAAGAAGGATACCCCAAAGAGATGCGCGGAACAGTAGAAGGTCGATCCGGACTACCGACCCAGTTGGGACTACTACGACACGGAGGAGGCCACTGACATCACAACCCACAAAGAACCACGGTCTTCCATTCGGGACGAGCATTGTTTGGCAATGGAGAACCTCGCGCGGAAATGCTAGCGAGAGATCAATCAACTCAAGACCGAGGCAAGGAGGTGGAAGACTAGAGCAGATTATGAAGGAGGCCAACACTACCCCCTTGCACGGCAGTTGGCTACGGCTACCATTCGCAAAAATGTCAGGTCCAGGCCTTTGAATGTTATGGCGGTGCGGACCCCTCGGCTCATCTACGATATTACAACGGGGTAATGGCAGGTGGGATTACGACGAGGCTATACTATGCGAGATATTTCCCTTGAGCACGAAAGGATCCGCGTTATCTTGGTTTGATAACCTCAAGCCCGGGGTGCATTGATTCATATGATCGGCTCACCAAAAAGTTCTTGGCAACCTACATGTACAACAAAGTTGTGAACACGGGGATGGACAAGCTCTTCTCACTTGCTATTAAGTACGGGGAATCCGTTCGAATACACGGATAGATGGCACAAGGTATGTCGAGGCCATTGGACATGTGGATCCCGTGGTGAGTATTAAGCATTACAAATGGGGGCTTGACGGGATGAGTCCAGTTGTTTGTTGAAATCCACGGTACCTCCCCAACCACCGAGGAGATTTAAGAATAATCATTTGAAAAACATGCGAGGTTGGAAGAAATTCAAAAAGATAACCCCCGAGCGCAGACACAACGAACCCCACGGACAAATTCCACGGAACTAGTAAACAGGCCTAGCCCACACCAAAAGGATCGAAAAGACGATCACAAAAGGAGTGGAGAGAAAGTTTGAAGACCGAGAGTCTATACGAAACTCAACACCGGCTATCCGCGCATACTAAAGGAGATCAAGGGTCGCGAAGACTTAGGCGGCCCTGGTCTAAAGGAAACAACCGCTTGACCTCGGCGAGAATCCAAAGGTATTGCGATTTCCACGCCTACGGACACACGGAGAGAAATGCAAAATCTCAAGATAGCGGTACAAAAGGCGATAGATCGGGGATCTCAAAAAATATGTGGAAAAGGTGGAATGGAAGATGAGAGCCAAACGCAGTAAACGGGTCCAACTACACGAGGGTAATCGCACATTGAACTCATATCCTGCTCGAAAGCAAAGAGCCAACCCTAACGGCGCAAATAGGAAAACGGCCGAGAAAGCAATTTGAAGATTGCTTGTGAGCTTTACAGTATAAATGGGAAGGAAGTGGAAGAGCACGAGGGAGTGGATGACGCACCTACGATTTTTGAAGCGGATGATATTGAGGACGACATGGAAGATCACAATGACCCATTAATCCTCACATTGCCAATCGCAGGATGCAACATAAGGAAAATCCTCATCGATGGAGGAAGCTCAAGTAAATGTCTTGTTTTACGATACATTCAAACGCATGGAGCTTAACGATGAGCAACTCCCGACTTCACACTACACCATCTACGGGTTCAATGGCACGGCTACGAAGCCCCGGGATATTGTCTTACAAGTGGATGCGGGCCCATGAAAGTCGACACTCGCTTTAGCGTGGTGAACACGCCTTCGCCTATAATGCCATTATTGGACGAAGATGGGTCCACAAGCTCAAGGGAGTCGCAGCTACCTACCATCAATACCTTAGATTTCCCACTCCCCTAGGAATAATGGAGATAAAGGGTGATCAAGCTTCCGTAAAAGAATGCCACGCGATGCAAATACAACTCAACAACGAAGAAGATGAGAAAAGGAAAACCCGCAAGGCTCGGAGCAAGGCGGTATCCAAAGACAAAGCCATCGACGAATATCTGGAGGAAATCTCGGGGAAAAGCTTGTCTAAAGGGAACTCTGTAGGAAACACGGAGGCCTCAACATCAAAGGTTAATCAGGGCGAAGAATCTGAGACTACCAAATAGCAATTAAAGAAAATTCCCCACCTGGGGGAACCAAAGCCCACTTTCACATCCTTGGAGGCAGTAAAAGAGATCAACATAGGGACGGAGCAGAATCCAAGAAAGATCAAAATAGGAACTCTAATGGACGGAGAACGCGAAGCTTCGCTGATAACACTACTAAAGGAATACGCGGACATCTTCGCATGGAAACTATCCGATATGCCGGGAATAGACCCAAAGACAAGATCTGGCATGAGTGCGCATTAAACCCGGCACACCCAGGTACGACAAAAGATACGAAAGGTGGCCACAGAGCATCACAAAGCGGTAGAAACGGAGCTACGAAAGCTATTAGAAGCCGGTTTTATAAAAGAAGTCAAATACCCACGTGGATCTCCAACATGGTAATAGTACCAAAGAAAAATGGAGGTCGAGAACCGCATCGACTTCACCAACCTGAACAAAGCATGCCCAAAGGATAGTTATCCATTACCCAGC
This sequence comes from Papaver armeniacum, assembly GCA_023531295.1. NCBI lineage: Eukaryota > Viridiplantae > Streptophyta > Magnoliopsida > Ranunculales > Papaveraceae > Papaver > Papaver armeniacum. Next base: position 4,393 of record JAJJWW010003265.1, read on the forward strand.
ATTGACCAGCTAGTCGACGCAGTAGAAGGATATGAAGAGTTGTCATTCATGGACGGATATTAGGATACAACCAACTATTTTGGCGAGAAGAAGACCAAAGCAACACACCGCATTTTACACACCCCATGGTCTTTATTGTTACGTAAGAATGCCTTTCGGGCTCAGAAACGCGGGAGCAACGTACCCCAAAGGATGGTCGATGCTATTTTCAAGCCATGGATCGGCGGGACTTTAGAGGTTTACGTCGACGATATGCTCGTAAAGCGAGTAAGAAAGAACCACCACCGGGACTGAAGGACATCTTCGGAGCTATGAGAGAGCACAACATGAAGGTAAACCGGAAAAATGCACTTTCGGGGTGACCTCGGGAAAATTCCTTGGATACTGGTGACAAAAAGGGGCATTGAGGTAGATCCCATAAAAATCCGAGCCATAACAAACATGCCATCTCCGAAGAACTGAAAGAGGTACAAAAGCTCAATGGATCCCTAACGGCTACGGGAAGATTCATATCAAGATCCTCGGATAGGTGCAAACTCTTCTTCAACATAATGAAAAAAGGGACTAAATTTGAATGGACGACAGAATGCGAAGAAGCTTTTTGGGCATTAAGCAATACCTAGTTTAAATCCCCATCCTTGAAACCAGGACCACGAGGAAGTTTTGGCACTCTACATTGCGGCAACAGACGAGCGCGAGCAAGCGCGGTGCTCGTCGGGAACCCGTACGAAGGAGGAGCAACCGATCTACTACGTCGGCAAGACCACGAATTCCGCGAACGGAACTATACGAGAATCGAACAGCTAATCCCCTAGCCGTCGTATGGTCTACTTTAAAGGCGAGAACGTACTTCTTAACACATGACATACGGATCCCATGTCGGGCATCCTTAGAGACCATCCTCAAAGGCGGGAAAGGTAGGACGAATAGCAAAATGGAGCACGTACCTCGACCAATTCAACATCCACTATGAGCTCCAACACTCCCGAAATCGCAGTATTAGAGACTTTCTAGCGGCACTGCCTTTGGACGACGAAGAAGAAATACGCATACAAGGATGGAAGGCTATGGGCGCCCCGAGAAATAGAAAAACCGAGAGCCAAATAATATTTTTGAGCCGGTGAACCCACGGCAGTGGGAGGTCTTTGTTGATGGCTCCAAAAATACAGAGGGCGCGGGGATAGGCATTGTCATCACCACACCCACAGGGGACAGAATTGTGCACGCATTCAGATTGGAATTCGAAGGCCATACCAATAACATCGTAGAATATGAAGGAGTGATCCATGCTCTCCGCTTGATAATTGAATTAGGGATACAAGAAGTGCGGGTAACAAGCGACTCACAACTGATTATACGACAGATAGGCTACGAATACAATGTGTACGACGAAACACTCATGGCATACATGGCTCTAGTGCAAACATTGGCCTCCCAAGTACCAAAATCAATTTCCGAGCATGCGAAAGAAAGGAGCTTAGACACGCGGATGCCCTGGCATATATATCGTCCATGCTTAAAAACGAAGATGTCAAAGCAATCAAGGTAACAAGAGTGTACGAACCATCCATCAAACTCCAAGAAACGTGCGCGGCTAACCAACGCCGACCTAAGGAGAAAGATATCTCTGACGAGGATGTCGGAGAATACATATTCGACGATTTCCAGAACGAGGACATTACACGACAAGCGGAGGAAGACGATGATTATAGTCACGAGGCCAGTTGGAGATCGGGAAATCCACTCTTTCCTCAAAGAAGGAAACTCCCCAGGACACCAAACGAGGCTAGGAAGGTGCGGTCAAGAGCGAGGATGTACGAGCTAAGAGACCAAGTCTTATACGAGAAAATCATTCCTCGGACCGCTTCGTCGCCTATCCCGTCAGAGGGACATGTCATTTTAAAAGATATACACGAGAGGAGACGCGGGGAATCACGGTGGAATGAGATCCCTAGCAGATAAGGCAAAGACGTAGGGGCTATTGCGCCAACCATGATCCGAGATGCGACGAGAATGGCGAAAAGATGCGAAGAATGTCAAAGATTTGGTAAACGAATCCACGCCCGCCTACAAAGTTGAACTCGGTTGATAGTCCGTGGCCCTTCGGGAAATGGGGTATCGACATAGTAGGCCCACTCGTATCGGGGACGGGGAAAAGAAGATTCCTAATAGTGGCAACGGATTATTTCGACAAGTGGGTAGAAGCAAAGGCAATCGGCAAGAATTCGGGATTCAGACGTCTTCACTTTTATTTTTCAAAATATCATCTGCAGGTTTGGCATCCCCTGAGAGATAGTCTCGACAACGGTAAGCAGCTACAAGGAAAGAATATTGACTTGTTTGTTCGACACCTTCAAGATTCGGAAAAACAAATCCACCCCATATACCCACAAAGCAACGGACAAGCGAAGCCACAAACAAAACTTTGGCACTCATTCTTAAAAAACAACTAGATGAGTACAAAGGACGATGGTGTGAACAAGCTACATAACGTCCTATGGGCATATAGGACGACTCGAAGATCAGCCACCAGGAGAATCCCCATTTCTACTCACCTACGGAGTTGAAGCGGTAATCCTGCAGGAAATTCTACTTCCAACTACAAAGACGAAGCACAGGGAAAAGAATCTCACCACGGACATGATGTTGGAAAGGCTCGACGACCTCGAAGAAAGAAGAGAAGCGACAACTTGCAAGAATGGAAAACTACCAACGCAGGCTAGCCAGGGAATATAACAAAAAAGTGAAATTTAGGAATTTCGTAGAAGGGCAGTATGTGTTGAGGACCATTCCCCAATACCAGCGAGAAAAGAAGTGGGGAAAATTAGCACCAACTTGGGGAGGACCCTACATAATACATGACATCGCAGGAAATGGCTCTTACTATCTGCGCAATATGAAAGGGGAAATCCTCATGCATCCGTGGAATGCCAAATACCTCAAGCCATACTACCCCTGACCAACCACCTGCGTATGCATTTCAGAAGAAGAAAATGGACTTGCTAATCCACATGTTTCTATCTCTGACAAAGGAATAACGCACCTTAACTTTTCAATCAATCCAAGTTTTCATTTTCAAATATCATATCCCGTTCATTACCCACGCCCATCTCAATTTATTCAAAACCCACAACTTATATAAAACACATACCATATGAACCACATGTATATACTACTTACACAATGTACATTGAAAATCATGTCACATCTTAATAAAATATCGATGCAATTGTTACCCAGTGGATGTAGGCCTTAAGGTAGAACCACGTAAATCGTTGTACAATTACTATTATTAGGAATTGACATTATACTTAGTAATAGGGATATCCTGCACAAAGCATGGATCATACCCACTACAATATATCGGGTAATATCCGTGCAAAAGCACACACACGCAATATATCGGAGCATACACATGCAATCTCTCGAACTCCTCTGTAAGTGTCTATAAGTGTATGACCGGGAGGCGACTTCTTCTGAGAATGAGATATCCGTGCAATATTACAAGCCGCGAACTTAATGGAGTATATCCTTAAACGTCGGACAGACCCCCACCGTCCAGTGATCCTTTGGCCAAGGAATTAGCTGGACGGGGTGCAAGGTCACAAGACGATTCCGGGGATACCAACCTACGGAGTTGCACGAACAATACACTTTATCAAATTCAAAGATTGATATCCGCGGGTTACAAGCCCAGCAGGCAAAATAACAAAAATTATATTTAAAGATGGTAGACATAAATTCAACGAAATCAGATTTAAACACCAAAGTTTGATCTAATACATGCGGTTGATTACAAGCCCAGCATGCAAAATAACAAAAACGCCAAAAAAGGATAAGCAACCGAGATCAATCCCTAGCATACTAACTACGGTCTATTGAGCAGGAGCGTTATCCGCAGGTTTATCCTTCAGCGATGAAGGAACGCTACCACCCGAGGAGGGCCCAGAAGAACTTGAGGGGAGCGCAGGTACGGGACGCCGAGTATAATTCTTGGTTAGCCCATGGTTTTTCTTGAGATCCAGCTCAATCTCACCAAGAATCTTATTAATCTCTTCGGCCAGTTGTTTGCGGGCCATGAAACCTATGGCTACGCTCCTCATCTCAGCCTGATTCAAAGAAGTAGAAAGCTGGTCTATCCTTTGATTAGCTTGCTTCAACATTTCCTCCTGAGAGACGAGGCTAGACCGCGATGATAGCTAGCTTGACCCTCCGGTTGAACTACCTTAGCACGAGCTTCGGCAAACTTTTCATCTGCAGGCTTTAATTTGTACTTGGAGCTCTGCGAACGGTAAAAGAAAGTGAGTTATGACGGATACAATACAAAGCACACTCGATGACGAAGACGTATACCTTCACAATGATCAACCGCGGAATCCCTCGCACGCGGCATAATCATATTCATTTGATAACTTATCGTAATCTACCTGCAGCAGATTATGAGCATACTGACTTGCGCTCAGGTCATTTCGAAGCATCGAGCCCGAATGACGATGTCGATTAACCTCATCATTCTTCAATTCCAACCCCTTGTTAAGACGATACATAGTCACCTCTAAGTCTCTCTCACGCTCAACCTGACGAGCCACATCCGCTCGAGACGCGGACAAAGCACTACCGAGAGCACTACATTACGCGCCTAGCATCGTCTCTCTCCTTGGCCGGACGCCGCATATAGATCCGCACATCCGAGGGATGAGAAGACCGCGCTTGCCGCGACTCGTCTTCCAGAACATTAAGTTTAATTTCTAAGGAGGAAATCTGCCCGCGGGCTTGCTCAAGATTATCCCGCGTCCATAAAAGAGCCCCGTTGAACAAATGGCGGTCATGGTTATTTCGATTTTGCAAATCTACCAAGCAATACTTTTTCTTACGCCATTCTTCGACCATCGCGTTATGAACATCCGCGCGGGCATTCCATTTAGCCGACTCACTCTTAAGTTTTTCAACTAACTCAAAGCAATGCGACCCTTTTGACGAGCCCTCTCACCCGAAGCCACAACAATTCGGGGATTCCACCCACTTTGAAGATAGTACGAGCGGGAGGAGGGAAGAAAGAGAAAACTTCGAGAATAAATAAGGAGCAGGAAACTACCAAAGAAGAGGGAGCGCAGACCTGAAATGGATGAGGAGTTTTTCTCAGCAACAGCTAACTTGGCCTTAACCAGAGCCAACTCAGAACGTAGCTGAGCCTCTTCCGTGCCCTGCTGCTCCTTACGCTTAAGCAAACTCTTTAGCTCGGTTATTTCTTCATCCTTAGCGGAGACCGAAGCCTCGACACTCGAAAGCGTCTCTTCACAATGTCGAAGCTTCCCCTCTAGCTTGAGAGATTTAGCCTTGAAGAGCCGGTAAAGTTGGTGATTACAATACTCACTTCTCATCATCTATCAGCAAAATGAGGGAAGTTAGCTCACATCATAGTCGAACGAAATCAGGGATAAAAAAGAACAGGGACAAACCTCCAATAACCGCTGGCTTTGGGGGTAAGCTGTATGCGATACCCATCGGCAATAGCCATCATGTCGGCAACGGTAGGGGGAGGATCCACCACAAGATCAAGCCCGCCGGCTACGAGATTTTTACCCCATCCTCGATCTACCGCCTCCTCGGGGTTAACTCCATGTACCTACGAGTAAAAGCATCCGAACTCTTTTCCCCTTCAATCACGGGGCGGGATGAGGAACAACCAGCAAGTTTTTCTTTCGTGACCACGCCAAAACAAAGCATCATCGCCATCCGCGGCTAAGGATCGCGAGAAATCATCTAAGGGAGAGTCAGAGGTATTCCCACCATGAGCAGCACCAACATTACCTTGCACCAAGGCCCCACCAATGGAGGAGGTACCAGACAAAACCCTCGGAAGGCACTACCAAAACCCCGGCATCGGATCTGCGGGATGGGCCACCTTGACTATCCTCGAGAACACTCCAATCATCACCAGTGGAAGCAGTGAAGTCCGAAACAAGCCCCATAACCGTGGACATATCAAATGATTGTTCCCCAGATAAAACCTTACCAAAGGAGAACTCATAACAAGCACCCCCATCCTTGTCACCACTACTAAGAACAATTCCCTTACCTTTATCTATAACACTCACACTGGACTTAGTAACCCCCCCGGCATGATTTCCACCACCACCAATAGACGAGTTGCCACCACCAATACCACCAGCATCCGAATCACCTTTACCACCACCAGTGGCAGTGGCCGGGTCACCTTGACCACCACCAGTGGCAGTGGCCGGGTCACCTTGACCACCACCAGTGGCAGTGGCCGGATCACCTTGACCACCACCAATGGCCGGATCACCTTGACCACCACCGGTAGCCGAATCACCTAGACCACCACCAGTGGCTGGATCACCCTGACCACCACCAATAGCCGGATCACCACGACCACCACCAGTGGCCGGATCATCACCTCCACCGTCAACTGCCTGATCACCATCACCTTCTTGAACAGGCGGAGAAGTCTCAATTCGCTCTTCCCTATCGGAAGAGTCCTCGTCACCACACACGGGACTATTTACATCCTCGAAGTGAGAGGAACCCTCGGTGGGAGAATTCGATGATTGCTTGGGATTAATCTTCTTACCTCTACACACCTACAACACGTAATGATAAAAGAACCATTGGCATCACCTTTCCTTGGCATAATCAACATTATTTAAGAAAACGTAGGGGCATACATACGAAGAAAACAAACAACGCACCTTAACAACGTCAGTATTCCTCGGAGGAAGGTTAGCATCAGGGACATCTTCGTCTTCTGCATCATCAACATCACGGCTATAAACAAAATCCATACCGGCAAAACTCATCCGCCGGGGCGTAATGAGCGTAACGAGCGGGAGAAGCTTCGCGAGGAAGACTGTCAACAGTGAGGCTGCCAACCACGGGGACCAGGGACCCAACCATAGGCCCACGGGCCAACGACTTCAAGAACAGTGGAAGACCACTCATAGTCATGATCACGCTTGATCCTCTCCTCGGCGGGGAATAGGAAGACCTTCGGCACCGGGAATCCTCGCCATCTTGGAATCACTTACCTCGCTCAAAAGGCGAACTTCCCCCTTAACAGAAGTAATGTTCCGTAGACTCACAGACCACGGCTTACGAGTATTCCTGTTAACATAATCTCCAAAGGATTTGTTGAAATTCTCAGGAGTATACCACCCTTTCTCCTTTTCTAATTTAGGGGCATAGCAAGTCATCATCGTTTTCCCCTTGCTACGAAGATAGCATTCACGAAGATGGCGAAGATAGTTTCCTGTCAACTGTTGCACCCCGCGATTATGACTTTTCTTGGCAGTATCGCGGCTAGACAGGACCTGGTAGTAGAAATCATCACCAGCTTTATACAAGGGTAGCATCAAACCAGCCTCGAAAGCACCCACGGTTGTCAGCAAATGAAAGGCATCGTACTTGTAATTGGTAACCATCTCATAAGTTATGTCTTTATCAACGGCATAGAAACGAACCTGGAAATCTTGAAGACCATGCTTCACCTTGAAGGCCTCGAGATCAATGTGTCGGAAGGTAAACTTCTTATTACCCGAGAGATAAAGGACGGAAAGTAATGTGAGAGTCTTCCTCGAAAGCTTCTTCCGTAGCATCCTCAGAACCCATGACCTTCCTCTTAGGAGGAACTAAGTCTCCCGAAGACTCTATCTCCGTAGCCTTTCTCTTGAAGTAAGAGTTTTAGTTGACTTACTTGAACTAGAGACAGGTGGATTAGTCCATGATGACGGAAGCTTAGTGCGGAGGGGCTGCACATCCAAAGGCTCATTGCGCGGATTCTGCTGCTTAGGAGACCCACCTCTAGGATGATTCGCGGCATATCTAGATCCCTGCGGAGGATCACCCCTTTTAAGCGAAGGCCTTTGACCAGAGGATGAAGATGTTCGTCCATCCCGAGGATTACCCTGGGTAAGTGGAGGCGAAGTTCCACCCCTTACGTTGGGATCATTCCGGGGAGATCGATGAGGACTTGACGGGGGGGTTTGGTAGGGAACCCGCGGATGATCGGACATATCTACGAGCACAAACACGAATAGGAATTCAAATCAGAGGCAGGAAAGATCAAAAATCAAGAAAATCTCAAGAACAGCAGTACAAAAGAAGATAACCCTAGGTTTCACCTAACAGTTGCTTAAACTATCAGACTATCATCCAAACTCGAAAGAAGAAATAAAATCAAAAGCATGACAGACGAAACACCCAACTCAGTGGCATTAACTCTCAAATCCCAGGGTATACTTAAACTTAAACTCATCATCAACGCATCACCAGAAGATCAGAAATTCGACAGACTCAGGGATGGTGATTAAACGGGATAAAAAGATCATACCGAACCCACGGAATGAATCGACAAAGAAGAACGAAGGTGGCAAAGAACAATAGCGACCACAAAGAATAACAACGACAACGACCACGAAAGAAAGAAAAAGCGACAACAATGGTGTCAGAGGAAGTTAAGAAGATGAAGACAAAAGGACAGAGAATAAAACAGAGAATGTGAATTAAAGTCACATTCTCTCACTCTTCTCTTGTTTATATATAGAACCAGAAGAAACCGTCCACTACCCCAAGGGCAGTTATGGCCGGACGTGGGAAACGTGCACAATAAATGCAGGTAGCACCTTTTTAGGAGAAGTTATGAGGGAGATAAAAACGTACACACGGTTCTTCTTCCAACAAAAGCTAAACGCCCGATCGCAAGAAGAGGGCAAATTGTAAGTGCACTTATTTATCTCCATCGCCACGTGTACTAACAGAGTCCACGTGGAGGCCATTACTCAAAGGATGACACATAGGGGCATCCGTGGCACTTAGACAACGTGCCATTTGTCAAGACCGACGGTCAGAAATGAAGGAGCACCCGAGATAGGTAGTCCCGCATAGTACCAAGGGATGGCTTTAACCCATCACGAGGTAAGATATGATCAACGATCAGAGGTAGTCCGACTGACACAGACGTGACAAGAGGACTGACACCACTCGGCACGGACTGGACCGCCCCAACCACCGCATTTAATGCGGCTCGAGAGAACACGTGTTGGGCGACCAACGGAGAAACGAGGGTTAACATAGAAGTCCGCGGACCCAGTAGAAGCCGGGATGCAGTAGAAGCCGCGGGGTGACATAGAAGCCCGCGGACTACGCACGGAGTACAAGAAGATAAGATCTCAGCAACTCATTGTCAGTGGACCCACCCGATCCAGCTATAAATATGTATACCCCCTCCACTGAGAGGGGGATCAAAAGAGAGGAAGGAGAGAGAATAGGGAGAAGTAAGTGAGAGTTTTAGCTCAAGTGGTCGATGGCCACATGATCTTGTGATCATCTTTGTAACTGTTTATCTTATAGGAAATCTCCCCAGACCCGTGGATGTAAGCCTTAGTGCTGAACCACGTAAACCTCTGTCTCTTTTACATTTTTGCACTGATAGTTTCATCTACATACTCGTATCTCAGACCTAAAACCTTGGGGGATGATGATGAGATCATGACAAGCTAGAGAGGTTTGGAATCTATGAATCATCATCCTCCTAGGCATATTATACACTTCTTACACCTCAGTGTACGTATACAGTTCTTATAAAGATTGTTTGTGAACACGTGGAATAGAGACCCGATTCACGTGTTCACACTGGGTAATGATCGTGTAAGATCCATTCTCGATCTTTTGAAAATTGGTGATTCCCCTTTGCTTGCAATATGCCTTTTACTGGATGGCCGGTCAGGTTTGGTAACATGCATTTAGCAAGGTTTCATGAAATTTGCTGGTCATGAAATGTGGGGGAAAGGACCATTTGAACGGTTCCGATATGAAACTAAGTCATGGGGTTTCATTGATGATTTTAATTTGTATCATCTGTATTTTGCCAAGGAATGAAACGGCCTAAACACAGTTAAGTCTTTGAATCACTTTGAATCCACGTTTAGAGAAAGACAAGAATGATTTACCTTTGTAGACACCAGGGAATCTCTGTGTTGATTCACATGATGGATGATAATTCTTTGTTTTTCTCTCTTATTTCTCTCCTTCTCTTTGAAATAAAAGGAGAAAGAGAAATAAAGCCATTGACGATTGGAATCTCCATGATTTTAATAGATGGCTTGACCTTGGAGTACAGAACGAGAATATATACCCACTCAACATGAATACAAAGTTGTATTGGTTGATATAAGCCTATCATTGGCACAGGCAGAAAAGGAAGTGATTTGATGCCTTGAAACGGAAACCCATTGCAATTTGGTTGGGACAATAGGGCCAAGTAAGTGTGACAAATTGAATAATTGTTACAACAGTGTATGGACTATGCTAGGCATTCCTCCTGTTTGTATATTATTTGTACATCTGGTTGGATAAGTGATTGGGTTCTCAATTATGGGTCATGTTAACTTGTATACGAGTATACAAGTTAACAGGGATATGACCGTCTTTAATTTGCTTAGGGAAAATAAATCAACAACTAAGTCAATAATAAATTAATTTTGTCTTTAATCGGGATTAATATTCCGTTAATACCCTTCAGTTTTATTAAACACAAAATAAATGTAGTCAAACACTCACGGAATTTCCTCCTTATTTTACTCTGGTTTCCATTTCATCTTCCTCAAACTATCTATTATCCATTTATATTGTTGAAGGAAAACAATAAAAAAATAAATCTATTTATACTGTTATCTGTTGTCGGTATCTCGTTCACCTTCCTTTTTGATTTCTCTTGTGCAGGATTATATTCTTGCTTCTCTTTTCTTTGATCAGTATCACAAGATTATATAATTATGACGACATTGGATATAATTTTGTAGTGCTATATATATATATATAGAACACTTTTTTAGTGATATATTCAAACATCAATGATCACAAACCTTATTAATGGAATTTTTTTTTCATTTTAATTTGGAAAGAACGAGAGGTGAAGAAGATAAGAAATGGAACATAAACCATCCCTCAGCCGTGTGATGATTTTGCTACGTTGGCAAAGCTTTCAATAGCCCATTGATCAGGGGCACTCCGTTATCATGCTTAGGATTAATCTCAGTGGGAAAAAAGCGATCAAAACGAAAAGAGCACTACATAGGAGATGACGGGTCATGGCTCATTAATCCACTGTTTTATTATTAGGAGGGTATTTGTGGAAGCAACATTTCCTAGAAGTAATAAAATCTCATTTCGAAAAATTTTAAGTACCAAAAAAGGATTGTAATATCCAACACAAGATATTATTAATTAATTATTCCTTAACTTGTGCCCAGATATACAAGTTAACAAATGCCCTCAATTATCCAATGTAAGAAATGCTAACATCCATGGGAAATGCGGCAATTTCGAAAGAAATATATATCATTGAAAGAAATGATAAATATGTTTCTAAATTTTAGTGTACTTCTGGACTGTGGGGGATGAAATCCAATAGGTGTATTGGAATCCCATAACTACGAAGGTGTTTGATTGAGTTTGAATTCCCAGATCTCGTGCCAGAAATTGAAGTACATAAATACTCCCTCCGTCCCACATATATAGGCGGAGAGAGATAATTCTCTTAGATTAAGAAAATTGCATGGGATTCATAATTTTATATGTTTTTTCTTGTTTTGCCCTTCGTCTTATCTCCAACACAATTACCTATGTACAATAAATATGGGTATATATGGTAAAATTCATCTTGGAAAACAAAGTCCGCCTATTTAGTGGGACAAAGAAAAACCAAAATTCCGCCTATATATGTGGGACGGAGGGAGTAGTATACTGCGAATTTGTTATATGCTATAGTTTGAGACTTTAAGCTACTGACAAAGGTTAAGACTTTTGGGGTTAGTCCATTATTAGGACTGACTTACAAATTACTGCAAGTAATTTAATTTTGTTTTGAAAGGGTGCAACTGGAATCATCAGATGGGTGATATACTGGTTATCTTTCAAAACTGGAAGTGGCATAGAGTTCTCTTGGCATTCGTTGGTAAATATCTCGTCTCACTCTAATGAGATATGGTGAAATCTCAAAGTTCTAACTTTGGTATGGGTAGAGATGTAAATGATGAATTTCTTGGTACTGGAGGAAATGTGGGGGTGCTCAAAACACGTAGCTAGTACAGGAGATTAATGTACTAGACCATGCGTGGGTGCATGTAATAAATGAGTTAGATAAATTTATGAGTAATTTTACATAACTCAAACAAAAATTCCGGTTGAATCCAAGAAATGCGAGGAAAATTATTGGGTATGATAATTAGTACTCCATATATGCGACATATCTAGGAAAGTGATATGTACGTGGAATCTTAGAAATAGATGAATTGAATTCATCGAATGGGAAACTATGTGCTTGTTGGAGTAAGAGTGTGTTAGCAAGGAAATTATCTAAACAAAGGTTGATAGTGAGATTAACCGTGGATCCGTAGCTTTGAAAGCAAAGTCGGAGAAAATAAAAATATAAACGGAGAACTTCGAAATTTCCTTGAATGTATTCTTATGCCCAAAATATATGCATGCTAGATATATATATATATTGTTCTGATCAAACAGTATAATTATTTGGAAAATACACATAGTTTGAGATTATGGTATGTGTTGACATATTAATCGACGACATAGCACCATAAAGCAATTGCTCTCAAATGCGCGCGCATCTAAAATAGAAATAGCGTTTGTGAATTGTATCAAGCCGGCAAATGATACGAATTCTTGAGAGTTTACAATTGCATCATCGAGGGGAATGGGCTTAAAGCCTACATCTACCGAATCGTATTAAGGGAAACCCAACCTAGTTGACTGGAGATCCCAAGATCTAGGTTCAACGGGACAACAGAAATTAAGAACGATTCACACGTGAAGCACTGGGGAACATAACTCTATATATGTTTCTACCCATTCCTATGATGAAACAGTGCAGCATGTTGCGTAGTTAAGGATAAGCATTGCTTTTAATGATTCCTAAGATTTGGAAAATTCCAAATAGGGTATGGCAGGATACTCTTAATAGGAGATCACCTATATGAAGTGAGAAGTGTGGCTGCTTCCGTGAGAACTTTTGATAGGCTGGGTTCATCTAAAAGCGCTTCATGAAGTCCGGGAATTGTTCAGGGCCGAAACGAACACAACCATGAGAACCAACTTGGTGAGGAAATAAATTGTGTGATAGTTATTGTCTTGGTTTACACTTAAAAACTGACAGTTCAAAGCCTCTGGCACACTGACCCAGTAGTAGGCCCGATAGCTATTCACTAAGGAAGGTTCAAGGCGAAAGCTACCTATCTCCATGCAATTTATTACCGTTTGAACTCTCTTTAGTGTCTGTCTGCATTTTCATTTACATTGTTAGTCAATGAATTTTCATTCATGTGGGAGATTGTTGGAAAATAAAATAGAATTTTCAGATGAATGGAAAATCCCTTGTCAAATACCTAATGGAGTAGGGTTTTGGAGTTAATTGGATTTGGCCCAATTAAGTTTCTGGTCCAGTTAGTTAGGGTAGTTTCAATTTGGAAACAAAAGGAAATCAGAAACGTGAAAGGATATAACCTTTCTTATGAAACCCTTGGAAATAAAACGACTCCATGAAGCATCACGATGTTTCAATGAATAGATATTAGTATCTTCTATAAATACCCGCACATATTGGCTAGGAAAGAATCAATCAGAAAACTAGTATTCATTCTATTTGCATTCACTAGAGATTAAGTTTTGTCAATGAAGAGAGTTTATCACTAAAGTTTTGGTTCGCCGTTTCTCGAAGTTTGGAGTGCTACTACATCGAGAAGAAAGTCGTTGTATCCTGGGAGACAGACATCGATAATCCGTAAGCACCAGTGCGGGGTGAATCTGTCTTAAGGCTAGAGGATATAATCCTTGCCTCGACTTTGATTTCGTCTAATTGGGTTTGCATATCTCTTCTTCTCTGTTTGTTTTATTGCAGTTTATACACAAAATTACCAACAACTGGTCTCATGGAATTCTAAGGGAACGGAATGGTAGACGCCTAGTGTTTTCTTTTAGTTTTTTGAAGCATACATCAAGTGTATGATGTCACCATGCACCTGAAAATTTGCATATACCAACAGGTGGGGAATGTACGCATAAATATAATGACTTGGCTTTGATGCAAAAGAAGGATCAAATCATCAATATGTACGGTACCGATTAAGAATATAAAGGATGAAATTTCCTTCCAGAATTTATTCTCTTTTAGTATGTCGTAATTGTTCAAAAAAAAAAAAAAAGTTAATATACTGTCTGAAAGAAAAAATTATACGACTTGTTTTCGATATAGCTGCTAATTTCTTTGTACTAAAGGTCCATAACAGTTGAGAAACCCAACTCCCTCAGCACTGTTGAGTGCACATGCCTACTGCAATACAGGGGGTTGAGTGTCTACTTACATGGGAAAGGCGCAGTTTTTTTTGTTTTTTTGATGGTAATCTTCATTTCCTACAAATAAAAACCTCCACAAAAAGTCTCAACAAAGTTTCACCGAAATCAGTAACGACTAACGTCGTACTCCACGTCAGCTTGGGCAACCTACTAATCCCTATGGCATGGCGAATCTAGCATCGGAACGCTGAACAGTTTAACGTCCAGGTGAACGCTGAACCGAACAACGTTTGACTTGGTCAGCTAGGTTGAAAATGTTGAACAGTTCAGCGTCCCAAAATCGGGTTTTCTCCAGCGCAAAAGCCCCTTCTTCCTCAGTTCTTCCTATTTCATTTTCTTCTCAAACACACCCGCAAATGGATTTAGTAGATCAGTGATTCTAGACGTTTATTTTTCAATTCCTTCCGTGGGTTTGTACTCCATCAATTTCTTGATCGTTTGAGAGTAATTTCATTCAATTCCGTCCACGAAATTGATTGAGGTAAGGATTTTAAAATTTTAGGTTTTTTTCTTCTTGATTTTTGATTATGATGAAAATTTGATGAAATTGATGCTTGATAGTTGATATAATGCATGATTTAGATGATATGTTTACCTGATTTAAATGATATGTGATTGAAATTGATTTTTAGAATTGCTAGGGTTTAATTTGATTATTTGTGATGAACAAAAAATGAAATTGTTGATAATTTGATTATTTGTATGATGAACTGATAATGATAATTTAGTTTGTATGGATGAAAATGAATAATAATGATAATTTAGTTTGTATGGATGAATTGATAATGATCATTTAGTTTGTATGGATGAAAATGAATGACAATGATAATGATATTTTTTTTCATGTTTGTTATTGATTGTAGTATGAGTATGGATGAAATGCTAGATGGGTTGGATATAGTTTCATCATGGAAATGTGATAGACATGTATGTCACGATGTTATGAAAGACCCTCGCAAAGTAAGCTTTAGAGGTAGTTTGAAGGAAATTGAAGTGTGTTATAATATTGTAATGAAAGATATTCCGATAGCAAAACGATATTGTGACAATTGTGGCTTTTCTTTTGTTTTTGAGTTTGATTTCGCCAATGGGGATAGAGCCTTAGTTGAAGCCATAGCCGAGAGATGGTGGTCAAAAACAAAGAGCTTTCATTTTCGGGAGTTTGAAATTGGCCTCCTTCCTTTAGATTGGTACATGTTAATGGGAATTCCCACTGGTGACCTTAGTAAACAACCAGTAGTTATGTCGTTGTTGGGTAGTGATCTAACATATCCTACGCTAGATGATTCATATTTTATGGATATCAAAAATTATGGTGCATGGGACTCTAAGAAAAATTCATTTTCCTTAGCAATCTTGAGAGAGTACATTGAAAGAAGAAAAGGCCAGGATAATACTGGGTGTGCAGAGACATTGACACGAGCATTCTTTATGTGGTGTTTTGGTCATTTTCTTCTATCGCATTCTAATGGAAAAGTATATAAACGTTGGGTTCTGTTGTTGGCGGACTTAGATAGAGTTGGGGAGTATGATTGGCGTCTAGCTTCGTTAGGTAATACCTATAAATATCTCGGCGATTGGTCAACCAAGGGTACGAATTTAGCTGGCATGGCTACGGTACTTGAGTATTGGTACTATTACTACTTCCGCAACATGCAACCCTTGCTTTGTCAGACACCTGGAGGACATTTTGATATTTTCCCAAATATTTGTCTCTTCAAGACGAATAGGATTGCATCAAGGAAGAGAGGCCATCAAGGAGGCCAAAAGGATACTATGAAACACTCAGTCAAAAGCGCTAGAATACAGATTGACACTAGAACAAGGGAATCATGTATTTGGAAACCATGGGCAGATAGTCAGTATTCTGTGGGAGACCAATATACTCACGCACTAAATATCTCCAAAAAGAGAGTTCTGTTTGTTGACTTTGAAAAACGCACAAGAGTTAGTTGTTACTTGGCAGAGAGATTCCAGAGGCAAATTAAAGGTGAGATTGTTGTCCCAACAAATCCTCCAAATTTGGATCAAATTGATGACAGAGATATTGTAGAGGTCACCGACTATTATACAGTCACTGAGGATCAATATAACACTTGGTGGATCAAGAAGAGTATTGGAGCTTATGCCAATGAGTCATACCATGCATAGAACGTCGATGAGATAGCATTGGGTAGCTCAGCTGTTCCTCGCCGTTTGTTTTCTAGTCATCCGCCTCCTAACATGATGTCGCAAACATATACCTATGAGACATAGAATGAGCCCCCATCACAACTGCCAGAGATAGATTTCAGTTTACCATTTTCCAATGAAGCCGGCGTAGCACGTCAATTACAAGTTCCAAGGGCTCCTTGTCCGTATAACTTTCGGGAGATGAATTTTACAATGGTAATTACATTTATATTTGCTCATTTTCATATTAAGTTTCTTGAATATTTGACTGAATTCCTCTAATTTATATACTTGTAGGATGATTGCATTAGGTTTATGGAACAATAATGTTCATTCGAGATTGGAGCTCGTCAACTCGTATGGAATGAGACTTACAAAATGGCTACAACTTCATGTTCCTCATCTGGCAGATCTACATCTTCTTCAGTACCATCTATCCAATCCCAAATATTAAACAATCCAAATGAAGCTATTACATCACAAGACCTCACATTAGGTGGTTATGAATGGGCTACAGGTCAAAAATTTTACACCCCTACGATCGATGATGGAGCTACTTCATCACAATATCAACAACAAAGAAATGAATTTACTGCATTATTGACGGAAAGCGAGCCTAACATTGTTTATGATACTCAGCTCGGCCAACAACAATCCCATAATTTTACAAGTTTGGGGTGGGGATTTTGAGTTCATGTGTTGAGTTTATATAGAGATATGAAGTGATCTAAGTTTGGGCTGAAAATGTAGCCGTTTGGCAAAGCGCTGAACCAAACAGCTCCAAGCGCTGAACCAAACCGCGCTTTGCATAACAACCGCAAGATCAAAAGTGACCGTTGAATCTCAACGGCAGGAAATAGAGCGTTGTACTATTCAGCGCTCAAATGCTGAACCAAACAGCGCTGAGAAATCTCAGCAATCATATGAAGATGACCGTTGCATTTTCAACGACTCAGATTTTATAGTCGTTTGAAACCTCAACAGCTATATTTTCAGGCTTCCCTATAAATAGAGGACTACTTCTCCTTCATCCCTCACACCAAAATCAATTGATTATCTTCTTCATTGATTTTCTTCTTCTTCTTCACATAATTTTGTTCATACAAAATTATGACACACTTTATACTACAAAAGAAGAAGAGGCACTAATCTATGGTTGGGTCATAGCAAGCAACGATCCGATTCATGGAAAAGATAAAAAAAAGGTGCAATATTTTGGGGGAAGATAATTGAAGAGTATAATAAAAGAAAAGGTCCCGATGGTGTCGTTAGAGATAAAAAAGGCATTGCAAACAAAGTGCAACACATTGAGAGCCGGAGTGAAAATATATATTTCACATATTAGGCCCTACTTCCAAAGTAGACCTACTGGGATGACCGAGGCGGATTATGTAAGTACCTCAATTTTTTTTAATGTTTTCTTTCTTCCATTTTGTTCTCTTTCTTTCTTTCTCTAAATTTTTCCTTTCATTTTTTTCCCAGTATCGTCGTGGAAAAGAGAATTATGAAGCAGAGTCTGGAAAACTTTGGAGGCAGGAATCGGTTTTCCAGATCCTGAAGACTTATCAACCCGATTACAACCCAGCGGTGAATAATGATGATGGAGTCGGTACTTCCACTCAACCTAGTCAACAGACTCAAGCTACTCAAGAAAATGAAGCTGATAATATGGATGAAGATTTGCAAAATATGGCAAGGTTTGATAGCACTTCATCTACTCATAATTATGAAACCTCGGACATATCAAAGAGAAGACGCTATTTCGAACAAACATATGACGTTAGAAGTGAAGGGAGAGATCAATCTAAGAAAAGGGCTCTTGAGGCTAAAGCATCGCAGAAATCAGATGAAAAAATGGATAAACTCATCGAACTTCTTGAAAACGCACAAGCACAAAGAATGGCCAAGTATGAAACAAAGGAAGAGTATCTGAAGAAGAACATGGAAAACTCTTCAATCTTGGCACAAACGCAGCAAAGAGAATCGGACATGAAGATCCTACGACAACCCTTGGATGAATTACAGGAATGGGAGAAACCCGTCTACAAAATATGAAAGAACGAGATTTTAGCCCGTCATGGATTGGACCTTATCCCCTAAACTTAAAGTGATATATTTAAGTTATTTAGAAGTAGGATTTCAATTTCAATGTATTTTTTTATGTTTTAAGTTATTTAGAAGTAGAATTTCAATTTCAATGTACTTTTTTTTTATGTTTTAAGTTATTTAGAAGTAAGATTTCAATTTCAATGTATTTTTTTTATGTTTTAAGTTATTTTAATTTTAATGTTTTTTTTTTTAATTTCTTCAAAAAACATTGTAACCTTGTTTTGCAATGTAATTAAAAATTTCCCTTTACTTTGGTAAATTCTCAAATTTGAAACAAACAACCATTGGAACAAATTGGCAAACATTTAGAAAATGGAATTCTCAAATTTAAGAAAATGGAATTCTGGAAAAATAGTCGTTTGGAGGAAAAAATAGTCAAGCGTTGAATGGTGCAGCGTCGATGGCTGACGCTGAATGGAACAACGTCCAGAGGAGCGCTGAATTGTTCAGCGTTGATGCCATGGAATATTCGCATAACGTTGAATCGTGCAGCGTTTGGACCACTTTTTGAGAGCTGAATAGTTCAGCGTTTCAATCTCGCTGCTACTTGGACTGTGAGCAAATGCTAGGAGAGAGAAGTATCCAAAAGTAGTTTTAACTTTTTTCCCACACTTTTTTCTTGATTTGCAATACTTTTTGCCAATCTAGCAGTTCAATCTAGCCCATAGGGGTTAGCCTAAAACAAAAAATACTAGTACATTTCTATTGCTCGGTTCATTGAAAAGAACTTGATTCTTGTCATCCGTGTGGTTCTAATGCCGTAGTAAAAGGATTTGGAAAGAAAATAAAACAAAATATCTTAAATAAAGAAGTACATGCAGGTTGCCGGGAAACTGCTGCATACCACGGACCATAACACTGAATACCAAAAGTGAGATTATATTAAGAATCATATAATTTACAGCGAATTTATCTTCTCAATTATACTTCTAAACCGAATTATACACGTACGTATACCGTTTTTGATTATTATTAAATCACAAACCGTTGATCCAATGATTGACCAAATTCAGAATTTACCTAATCGAATAATACTCGTACGGTTGCCATTCCAAGTTTTAGGTGTACATTGAATTGTTAACTAGGACTCGAGAAATAAAAGAGGAGAAGAGAGGAGAGACCACAAAGTAGAGAGTTCGTAGAGGAAAGTCAGGTCACAAGCCCCCGCTCCGACACTTACTTTTTTTTTATATACCCCAAACAACTAAATTAGGATTCATTTCATAAAACAAAAATATAAAGGCGATTTTTATTAGCACTTGGACTTCCAACTCAAAACCAATTGGCAATGAGTGGATTGGCCCTCATGCATATGACGAGGATCCAGGAAGGTAAGCAATCTTGGACTAATCTAATCTAATCCTTAACACGCCCCTCTACACATGGACCGCTGCATGAGTGCCTGCCCCCTTCATGGGTCGGGTCTTACGAGTTACGGCCTTAGTCTTAGTTAAACAATCTGGGACTAATCTAATCTAATCCTCAACACGCCCATACACGTGGACCGCTGCATGAGTGCCTGCCCCCTTCATGGGGGGGAAATACGTTTTAGTCCAAAATCCCATCCAAATATATTAATTAGTCCTGACCCATTCAACTAGGTACAAATTAGTCCTTTCAATATTTGAAATATGAAAAATACACAAATAACCTTCCAGAGTTGCAACTTAGTCCAAATGTTTATATTCCCGTCCAAATTGATTTATCATGACATAAACAAACTTTATAATATAAAAATAATTAAAAAAATGATTTATCTTCCGAACCGTTCGTCCAAAATTATCATACTTTATATATTCGGAAAGCTTTTTCCGAGACGAGTAAAAAGAGTACCCATATGACTATATAATTTTCACTTTTTAAGATTTTTAATTTACACTGGTGTACAACTATGTACACAGCTGTAAAAATCCTGAAAATTCACATCCATACTCACATAACAGTTAATATATCCATGAGAAGGGACGATGGTGTACAGCTATGTACACACCTACGAAATCCAGAAAATCCAACATTCACACAACAAAATAGGCCACATATTCATGAGACAGGACGATGGTATACAACTATGTACACGTCTTCAAAATCCAGGAAATCCAACATTTGAACGCACAAAGTAGCCCATACATTCATGAGACAAGACAAGGTGCACGAGTTTGTACCCACATACAATTTGAATCGACTACCCAAGCACAAACAACGCTATCCACATTGAATAAAATAACATTAAAACTCAGATGGATTTGAACCATCAACCTCCACATACCTTGTGATAGGCTGGGCGCTCAACCATTTTGAGCTTATGAGTCACATTGCAAACTAAAATTGGAATTTTAGGAGCATTTCAAACAAAAAAAGACAGACCAAGGGATGTCAAATCTAGTTTATGTATTCATGTTACATGGATATCATGAGACAAAAAAAAAACTCGTACACTTGTACCGGTCTTAAATAGGAACCATGGGACTACTTACTGATCCATCCACGCAGCATGCCCATTGTCTATGTGCACTCATTAACAATCAAAAGGTGTACAATTATATACTGATCCATCCACGCAGCATTCCTATTGTCTATGTGCACTCACAATCAAAAGGTGTACAATTATGTGTATAACTATGTGCACGTTAACGATCAACAGGTGTACAACTCTACGCACATTAAAGATCACATATACAATTGTCAAATATGTACACATTAAGAGACACCATTGTACAATTATGTACACCTTAGTTATTTACACAAACATAAATTTAGGGAAACTAGAAATGAAAGACTTACTCATCAGTATCTAATAACTTGATTTATCTCTCTTATCCAACTTCAGCCCAGTCATTTTATTTTTAGTCCCTTTTTGTTATCCAAAGCTTCCTCTCCAATCAATGTAAAGAATTTGGAGTTCACAGCATATATTTAGGTCAGGTCAAACTAAATATTTCATAAAGACATTTCATTTAATGTGGCAATTATATTGTCTAGCAGTGATGATAATAAAGTAAGAAATAGAAAAGACAGAGAAGACTTACAATCCAAAGAAATCTGGACGGCGGTATCAGCAGCTGAAGTAATATGGTTCAGGATAAAAACAATCAACTCAGTCGGCCTTCAAAAAATCATACCAGATAATAGGGATGCTTCAGGGATACTATATTTCTTCGTTGAAACTCCATCACCTGCAACACATACTTTTGTCTATAAGCTACATAAGACATGGACTCGATGTAAAAAAATGCAATGTTTATAAAGCGAATAAGAAATTATTTATAAAGTGAGACATGACAAACGGTGTACAACTATGTACACATCTACAAAATCCATAAAATAATTAGAACTGATTCATCAACTTTTGGTAAATTTCTTATCAAATTTTTCAACAAGTTCGAGCAGCTAAGACGTTCACTAACAGTGTCTGCATCCTTTCAATTGTAAAATGATAAGACCCAAAAATGAGGCAGGTTAATGGTGTACAATTATGTACACATCCACAAAATCAAGCACAAAAGAAATGGTGCGCTTTTATGTGCACCGCGTATAACTGGTGTACAAGAAAATACACCTATCTTGTAGAAACTGAAATCTCACTAGCAAGTCTAACACCACTTATCCCTCCCCAACGAACATCAAGCTCACCATCAAGTCCAGCACCAATTTTCCTTTCTCCAATGATTAAGCATTCAAATTGGAAACTATATCCTGTTGTAGTCTGTCATATAAAAAAAATGGAGTCCACAACTCGAAGGCAACAATGAGCACACTTCGGCTTATAATAAGTTTAAACCTCTTGGTATAATACAAAGAGCTTCAATTAACGAGCCAATAAGTGATCTTAAACAAGCACTTCCAAGATTTGTTGATAATGTACTTTGGAAACACAATCCAGTACTACATTGGATTCCTCTAACATAATGTAATGCAATCACCAGCTGGCTAACTGATATATTCGCAGTTTCATAGTACTTCAGCTGTCCAAGCTAACTGTTATAGTGGCAGCCCTATATCTGATAGGAAATAAGAAATGCCAAGACATTCCACATAGCAAATATATTCAGATGATATCGAAAATTAAAAATAAATGAAATTCAAATATTTTGGATGGTCAATAGAGACTAAGATGCATCGATACAAATTGGTGTACAAGCATATACACCTTGTATATAAAGCACAAAAGAAACAATGTACTTTTATGTGCACCGCGTATAACTTGGTGTACAAGAAAATACACCTATCTTGTAGAAACTGCAATCTCACCAGCAAGTCTAACACCACTTGGACTTCCCATAATGAACATCAAGATCACCTTTCATAGTACTTCAGCTGTACGTCCAACCTAACTGTTATAGTGGCAACCCTATATCTGATAGGAAATAAGAAATGCCAAGACATTCCACAAAGCAAATATATTCAGATGATATTGAAAATTGAAAATAGATGAAATTCAAATTTTTTGGATGGGTAATAGAGACTAAGATGCATCGATACAAATTGATGTACAAGCATATACACTTCGTATATAAAGCACAAAAGAAACAATGTACTTTTATGTGCACCGCGTATAACTGGTGTACAAGAAAATACACCTATCTTGTAGAAACTGCATTCTCACCAGCAAGACTTGGCCTTCCCCTAATGAACATCAATATCACTAGCAAGTCCAGCATTAGTTGGCCCTCCTCCAATGATTAAGCATTGAAATTGTAAACTCTATCTTGTTGTAGTCTGTCATATAATAAAAATTGACACTTCATTTTTAGAAATCAGCTCTTTAAAGAACTCAGTACATAGAAAAATATTACATGGTTCCTTAACTCGACAACCAATTCATTTTTTTTGCTGATCCATGGATGTTTGTTCCCACCTACCAAGTTCTTTTCGAGTTTGCAAGATGGTTAAGCATCCTTACTTCTCCAAATTAGTATCCAAAAAAGAAAATGAATACATTTTTTTGTAATTCAAACAATTCAATCAATGCCAAACAGGAAAAAACATTTAAAAGATTTCAGAAGTAGGATCAGATATTGTAATCAATTTCTTTGTTGTAATGACAACTTAATTTATTTTCCTATATGAGGAAGCATTTCTCTAAAATGAGATTCCTAGTTAGAAAACATGCTGTAACTGAATTTATGTGTATAAAAACAAAAGAGAAATCAGTTCGTACATGATAACAAGACATAGTACTCCAAAATCAATCGAATATACATGTCATAGCCTTATTAACTTGTTGTAGACACAGTACTCCAAAATCCTAACAAACAAGACAGTGCATTTAAGTACCTAATAAAGCTATATATGCACCAAAAACTCTACCATCTAGTATAGTTAAATAATCATATAAATTTGGATATAGAACTTTATACTAATATACATAGTCCACTCTACATTTTTCTGTCTCTACACTAGTACATCATGAATGAATAAGACCCAAAACGTAGAATATGCTACTACAGTGGTTTCTTTGTCCTGATGGCTCAAGTAAGATCGCATGCTTAGATCTTACAGACTGTGATTGAATTCAATT
This sequence comes from Papaver armeniacum, assembly GCA_023531295.1. Classification (NCBI taxonomy): domain Eukaryota; kingdom Viridiplantae; phylum Streptophyta; class Magnoliopsida; order Ranunculales; family Papaveraceae; genus Papaver; species Papaver armeniacum. The sequence goes on from JAJJWW010003265.1 coordinate 28,577, forward strand.
GGTTTTGTGCATGTTCCTAGTCTTTGACCAATTATCCCTTCTTTCATTTCGCCCCTGTTACGTACTCTTGTCTATAATCAATATAATAAGTGGAATTCCACATAAAATATGGCTCTATTGTATATTTGTGGTAGTGGTGGTGAAAATACAATATAATTGAGGAATTAGACCTCTAATGTACATCAAATTCAGAAATGCCAAATTAACAAAATCCTCAAAACATAATTTAAATTGAATTTACCTGTTGTAATTCTAAAATTGATAGAGGTGCAGCAAGCACCCATTCTTATTGTTATCCATCCCATCACAACATAATGCGAAATTAACTAATGTAGAGCCAAATTAACAGAATCCTCGCAATATAATTTAAAAAAAAAAAACAAAAAAAAAAAGCTTGTAGGAGTAGAGGGAATTTACCATCTTAGAAAGACAGTATAAATCTTAAATCCAGAGTATATATGGATTTGAAGATGACAATGTAGGAGAACCCAAGTTGGAAGACCCTTCAATATTAAGGCTCGTAAGAAACCTCTTATCAACAAAAGGACTCAACTCATCCCTGATTTACAATTAAGATGAAAAGTTTAAAAATGATACAATATTTTTGCTTCAGAATTCAAGGATTTCATACTAATGTGGTTGGCTCAAAAGGGGAAACTAGGTTCTGTATAATACATAATCCCACTAAAGGAAATTAGTGGTATGGACTATGCATCACAAACAAACACATTTAAGTCAAATTAAACTAACCAATCAAACTCCATACCAAAAATGTTACGTTCTTAAATTAGCTAAATAAAATGGACGAACACAAAAGATTCTGTAAACATACTGATCCTAAGATCCAGTTTAAAAATAAAGAAAAATAAAAGTTTCCAAATGAAATGGGAAATTGATTACATACAGTTGATACTTACCTAGTGTAGATGGGGAAAAACGATTTGCTGGTTTTTACGGAATTGAGGAGACGACCGTACGGAGGAGACTCCTTGAACCGAGCGAAATATTCAACCTCACACAGATGCACTGCAAGAATGGAGTGCTTTGAATTCGAGAGATCAATTTGTAGTATCCCGGCCTAAACCAAGACAATGGCCGTTCCAGAGTAAATTCGGTCACAAGAGAGGATGGGTCGGTCTGTACGAGGGAAGCTGAGAAATGTGTGGAATCAATGATAATCAAAGATTATAGGTGTGTTGTGAATTCTGAATATGATAAGTTATGAATGATTGAAATTGCTCAGTTGAGAGTAATTGCTCAATTGATGAGTTGTTGATCTCGTGTTGTCTGTGAGACGTGATATCGTTGTTGTTCTTGTCGTTGTTATTTCAATCATGATTCAAAGACTTATTTATATTGCTAGAATTGTAGACACCATGATCCCATGAAGTGTGACAGTTGATGGAATCAAAGAGTGGGTAAATGGAAATCGTGTTTGAAACCAGTTACTCATCGTGCGGAGACTTGGTTGATTTTCCATCCACTACTTTGTTAACTCCTTCAACTGATTTCACGACTTGCTCACATTCTATCGTGTGTTTGAACACACGTGCCGTAGACCGCCACACCAAAACCCTAGTTGATATCCCCCAAGTGACACGATTGACATCTCGTGGTTAGTTTAGTCAGTTGCTGACTTCGTGATTTAATGGGACGATGAGTCCATGTATTGAGTTGAACATGATTTTGTAAAATGTTCTGAAACTCATGAATTGAACGTGTCTACTGAGACGGTGATGTGATTCTCACGTTGAGGTGAGCAAGTGTTGCTCATTAGATGAATTGTTGAATATTAATAGTTGAATCAATATTCCTTGTTTTGAGCAAATATTGCTCGTCTGAGCAAGTGTCACTCGTCCGATGAATTATTGGAAGCGTGACCAAAATAAAATATTAATTAAAATACTGGTAGTTGAACCGAGCATAATTAATAGGAATACTGATCATGAGATCGTAAAGTTATTAGTGTTCGAATCTGGAATTATGATCTTTGGACTTAGAAACCCTAATTTGATCAATTGATGACCAATTGATGGTTTATTTGAAAATTAACCATGGAATGAAGGAGAATTGGCTCCATGGGACCGTGGGTCGACCATGAAACTCCCATATGCTCGTGTGAGCAAATACCAAGGCCTCTTGAAGAGTTGGTGAATTGTTGATGAAAGAATGATTAAATGCTGGTTTAATCATTTATTCGAAAATGCTTGTCTGAACCTTAGGTGATAAAACCTAATTAATTATGAAGAAGTGAGGGACCGACCAAGGGGTCATGAAACCGGCCCTGGGTGGTCACGGGATCAAATATTGATCGTTTGAGCAATCCCCAGATTGGTTGAAACCCTAATTAGCGCCCTTTACTAGAATCGATGTAGAATTCTCATACAGACTCGGATTTTGATGGTCCGCCCCTCCATTCTATACGGAAAAGAATTTCCTATCTCCAACCGAGGGAATATTTAGGTTTTAAGCTCGTTCGGGAGGTGAAAACAGCCCGAGAGTAAAACTCAGGACGAATTCAAGAGGGACGGTAGGAGAGAGTTTGGGCCCAATATGAAATTAGGTCAAATTGTGAAAATACGAGGGACCGGATCCTTGCAAACCAAAGATCCAACCTTGATCGTTCAAGGTAATATGCTCACGTCACCAAAGTGTTCGTGTCTTAGTCCTGAGAATTTTGATATTTTCTGGCGTGCAGTTGAGCATCCATTCGAGAAAATATGACAAAATCAGGGTTTTCTTTGAAACCGAGGAAACTTCATGAGATGAAGGAAAATAATTATAAAATAAAGGAATGATGAGGCGTGGGACCGTTGAGGCCAAGGCATGGCCGACCGGCCAGTGACCATGGTCCCGTGGTGCCTTTTCCTAATTTTATATTATTTTTCATGATTTTATGAAAATATCATGAAATCAAGGAGTTTGGTGAATCTAAGGAGTTTCCTTAAAGTGAAAGAGTTTCCATGGGATCAAGGAAGCAAATAATTTCAAAAATAATAAAATAAGGGCGTGTGGGACCGGCTGAGGCATGGCCGGCCGGCTGGGGCCCGGTCCCGTGCGTTTCCCTAATTTTATGTAATTTTTGAGTATTTTTCCATGATTTGAAGGAATTTTCATAATTTGAGAGAAATACCATGAAATCAAGGAATTTCATGGGATCAAGGAAACCTTAAAATAACAGTAATAAAATAAAGGGACGTGTGGGACCGGCTAGGGCATGGTCGACCGGCTTGGCCTCGGTCCCACGAGTTTCCCTAATTTTATATTATATTTTTCATGGTTTTGTGAAAATACCATGAGGTTAAGGAGTTTTCATGAGATTAGGGAAATAATAATAAAATAATGAAGAACTATGAGGTATGGGGCCGGTTGGGATCAAGACATGGCCGGTTGGCCAATGATCACGGCTCTACCATATTTTCCCTAATTTTATATTATTTCCTTGGTGTGAAGAAAACACCATGAAACTGAGGAGTTTCCTCAAAACGAAGGATATTTGTTCAAGTGAAAGGATTTTCATGAACTCAAGGAAAATAACAAAAAATATGATAAAAATATGAAACTGGCGTGGGATTGACCACGGCACGTCCGGCCAGTCAGCGGGCCGATGCTCCCAGCGCCTTGGTCAATTTTTAATTATTTATTATTTCCCTTTCTATTTTGCATAGGTTCATCGTCTCGTAGTATTTTGAAATACTTGTTCGTATAGTGATTGTTAGTGCATCGTCGTTGAATACACTTGCACCATTTAAATCGGGGCTTACTCGGAGGTAGCTCAAACGCCCGTGCGTTGAATATTTATTACTAACCCATGGAATTATGCTGGGAAAAACCATGGTTTGCAGTAATGAAATACTGCGAAAATATTTGAATATTTTCGGAAATTCAATGGATGAATCCAAGAATTTAGGAATAATTAACTTATGGATTTATACTAGCAGAGCAAGCTGTCTAGGAGCATTAATTATCCTGATATGAGCTTGCTGGAGCTTCATATCCTTTATATAGTCAGGGTAAACTCGTTGTTTGTATCCTGAAGACGTTATCGCTCTATACTAGCAGAGCAAGCTGTCTAGGAGCCGTCCATCTTGTGATACTATATAGAAATAATTATCAAGTGTTCGGTATTCATGAGATATGTTGTTGCCTAGCCGTGAGACTACATATCTACATGTACTCTGAGAGAAAGTATTCTCGGTCAGAGGATTCGATGAGAGATCCGTGTCTCAATACAGATATGTCGTTGTCTAGCCGAGTTAGAGACTACATATCTGCATGTACTCTGAGAGACAGTATTCTCAGTCAGAGGTTTGATGAGAGACCCGTGTCTCAATACAGATATGTTGTTGTCCAGCCGAGAGACTACATATCTCGCATGTACTACGAGAGACAAAAGTATTCTCAGTCAGAGGTTCAATAAGAGACCCGTGTCTCAATACTCGCGTCTGATTGCTGGATCAGAAGTTCATATAATTATGGGTTTACGATTTGAGCCTTTGTTGAAAATCCACCATCTACATTAAGTCCCCTGCTTAGTGAGGAAAGCCGTGTTCCTCAGTCACCATTGAATGGTGATTTTCCGGTCATAAACAATATAAGTTATTGAACTTAGTCGTAAGTTAAGACATTACCGGATTTTGATAGTACGAGCAAACCATGACTTGAATGAAGATCCCAGTGGCATGATGGAGCATCGTCTAATGAGCATAGATTGGTGTTGAACCGCTGATCTTGATGACGGGACCTTGGTCGTTTAGGATTCGCGGGCCGGGCCCAAAAAGAAATCCTTATTTTAGGAATAGACGCTCGTTTGTTCGTTAGTTTAAGGAACAAACAAAATAGACCTGAGTCTAATGATATAAAATTGTCTATGAGCTTTCACGAAAACCAAAATTTTATCTTTGTGAGATTTCACAAAATGGAATAAACTCTCGTTCCAAAGGTGAATGCTCATATGAGAGAAAAGTTTTTTTTTTTTTTTTTTTTTTTTTTTTTTTTTTTTTGAAAAAGACGTGCGTTTGTTAATAAAAATTTTGTCTTACGAGCTTTCATGAAAAATTTTATTTTCGATATGTGAGCGTTCACAAGACTTTGAAAATATACTCTCGCTTCAAAGACAGATGCTCGTGCGAGGGAGCAAAATATATAGATATTTTTTTTTTTAATTTACGTGAGTTTCACGTTAAATATATGTATTTTGTAAAATCAATGTTTTGATTTTGAACAACTGTTGAAAGTAGACGATTATACATGCTGAAATAATGTCTGTATGTGAGTTTTCACAATTGTAAAATGGACGTCTGTCCAATTTTTGAAAAACCAGTGGATGTTAAAATTCACGTGGGTTGTTCACGGTTTGGTGAAAAATCAAGTCATGATTTTGAATAATGAATTTTGCTCGTCTTTGCAGGTTTAAAGGAACGAGCAAGTTTTCGAAATTTTGACGTTATAATCACTACAGCTAGTGAAATTGTAAATAGGCAAGAGTTGGATTGTTACCGTTTCAGCGCGTGCTTGTTGTTGGTATATCCATGACTCCATGTATTTCGCCTCAGATAGTGGTGACTTCTGGTTACAACCACCATTCTGGATCTTCCGGCGAACGCTCCAGAAATATCAAGTCAAACATGAAGACTTTTGCAGATGTTCATCCTGGGATGAATCAACCTTTCAGAGACGCTGGAAACAGGGTACTTTGTATGTCTCTCGATCATCTGTGAGTCATCCCTTGTCAGTAGAAGCACCGCCGACTTCATAAAATGAGACTATCGGCTGACGATGAAGGAAGGATTTGCGTTGATGGTGTAGATCCTGATTCAGATGTGGATGAACGAAGAATTTCGTCATAATTCGTCATCAGAAAATTCAGAAGTTAGGTCTTCATTGAAATTGTTTTAGAATCTTCGTACGATGTCGGATTTTCGCGGTCTACCCATGTATCCTCATGCCCAGGAAATTTCCAAACTTTAGCAAAGAAGCTTTTTGGGTTATGAGCATGTTTAGGATCTGAAATTGACGAAACAGTAAACTTCCAGGAGACCTTCAGAAAAGTTTCAGCTGGCATGCGGTCCAATGTTTTGGCCACAATTCTTTGCTCGTTTCTCCAATTGCTGTGAATTTTGGATATGTTGTAGAGGACATCCATACGAAGAGAATGGTGTATGACCCATCCCCAAATTCTTCACCAATTGCTCCCAGATCTTCGATTTGTACAGGACAGTGTAAAATCATTTCAGACGAGCTTGCTGTAAAATACTCATGTTGTGTCTTTAGACCATTCGCTTGTGTCTTGAACGGTTGGTGAAGGATTTTAATGTCATTGATTCATTTGAGATCAGGACTCCTTGATTGATACATGAGCATGGTGCTTGCAGTGCCATCTTGCTTCTGTCAGTCGTAGAAACATCGCTTATGAAACCCTGGTCACGAGACCATAGCTGAGGCTGCTCTCGAGATGGGATGATGTAATGATCATGGTTTCATGTCCAGGTGGTAGAATTACTTTTATGATGTATAATTAGCACATGAGAGTCTGGTGCCATGAGTCTTGGACTGTGAAACTGATCGTCATGATCAGTGGACCGTCAGTTCCCAGTATTTTGTTAAATCTCTCCTTTTCGTTTCCTCTTCTTCTGGTAAGACTTAGATAGAGGACCCGGGTGGAAAATTGATGTAAAGACCCAGGTGGTAGAAGTTGGATGTACCTTGATGAAGGACTTAGCGAAAAGACCTGGTGGACATCGATCGACTGTAGAAGTTATGAATCCCGTCCACGAATTTCTGCTTGCATGTTGTATGCTCTGGAAGCTGTAGGAACCTCACACGTCAGAATTTGATGCTTGACCCCAACTTTTGAAGCTAAGAGACTGAGTTATTACATGATAGAAGAATCACTCAATTTGGAGTTGTAGAGATCCGCCAACAAAGCATGCACATTTGCAATTTGTAATCCCGTAAAAAAATTTCAGGTTTCGTAGACCTGACGGTAAAGGCCATGTCTTTCAGCTCGTATGTACGATTAATGCGTCCTTTTGGTATGTTGTAGAAGAGACATGGATGAACATCTTTTGTTGAGGAAGCATTGTCCCATTCCTCATCCATTAGTACGTTTTTGAAAACCCATGGCCTGAAGTGTGTTGTATCTCATTTGTAGAGGTGATGAGAACATCTTGTAGAAGACTTTGGATTATGCCCATCGGTCGTGCCATCTTTGGGAAGACTTTCATGTGAGCATGTTATCAGGTCCACATATCTTGATATGAATCATTGGTTCTTAGAGAAATCTGCTTCATGTGTAACACTTCAGAGAATGATTAGTTGATGAAGCCCTGAGGATGTTGCTCCTGAGACCGTCGTTGGTGCTGAGACTATGAATGATCACGCTCCAGAGATCCTTGTTGATGCTGAGATCATGGATGGTGTCCCTCTAGACATTATTTTTGATGCTAATACCATGGTTGAAGTTGCTCCAAAGACCGAAAAGTCTAGAACCATGATTAAGATATAATCCTTGCTCCTTCATCCAGTGAGCCTTCACGAACTAGTTGATGAGTTGAGCGTCCCTAAGATGAAGGTGTACTGAGAGTTCAACCTGAATGCTCCTGAAAGCATAACTTTAGCATGAACTGGATTTATCAGTGAGCCGATGTTGTTGCGGTAGATAGCATCAGCAGTTTTCATACTGGATGTGATTGGTGAAGAGAGAAAGTTCCTCAATCATGCAGGGGCTTGTGATGTAGAGAAATCCCGTTGATGAAGTTTCATGGAATCACCTCAGGTTGCCAGTGTATGTTGAAGGAGTTAATGCCGTCCATGTATGAATGATGTTGCATTTGCTTCAGAAGTCTTATCATGGGATAATGAAGACTTATCGATTGTAGTTTAGTTACACTTTGGTCGTGCTGGTGTTGAATCAGTGTGTCATCATCGAGATATTTTTGTTGTACTCTTTGATTGAGAGTACGATTTGATGGCTTCTTAGATGCTTGAGCATTGAAGCGTCATTTCCTTCAAGCTTCGAATGTCTTAGGAGCTTCTAATATCTTGGGCTTGATCGTCTCGGCCCTGAGTATCTTCTGTTGATTCAACATTCCTTTCTTTGCGGTAGTGGGATTCAACACTTGTGCATATATCAGAGCTTTATGATTTTGTGGCACATATGGACACTCCTTCAAGGCTATGGAGAAATGCCCAAATTGTTCTTTGATATGCTTGAACATCCTCTCAGTAATGAATGTCTCGGTGAGATGCTCGATTCGGAGAAATGTCAAATTAAACCACTTGGTAAAACACTAATGCGGTGAAGTTACCATTCATAACGTCTTGCAGAGTTGCTAGCAGGATTGAGTCCCCATGCTAGGATAGCATATGAGAAAACAAATAACATAGACATGGGAGGAATGAGACTTGCTCGAGTGCGGAACCTCTTGATAAATGTCTATTCATCTTTTTGCGGGTTCTTGCTTTTTAAATTCCTCCAAGTGCTCTGATGATGGAATGTCCGTAAAATCTTCTGGATGGATCAGAACTTTCTTCGTTGGAGAGATGTGCAACCAAAGGCGCTTTGTTAGTACCCGTCTTTTCAGCGTGGAGCCACGCTCGTCTGAAGAACATGTCATATCCTGGATCATCCTGATTATGTGAAACTTGGTTTCTGTCCAGGTTGAACTTATGTTCACTTTGAGAGTGATGTAGCCATAAGTATTTCCGAGCATTCCTTCAAGGTCTTTGATTGAGATGGGATCACGAGTAGTTCTTGTCGAGTGATGTGGGCGAATCTGAGGGTTATGTTGTTGATGGCGGTGTCAGCATCGATCAACATTCTTCCAAATTTATTTCCTCTGAGATGGACTGTGGTAAGAAGTCCCCAGTCGTGCATCTCTTTGTCTGTGGCGGGAGGCTCAAGAAGTATTTTGTGGAAATGGACAGTCGTCTCCCTGACACGGTGTGATTCAGTGTTGTGAACATGTCTTTCCTTTGTGACTTCGACAGATAGAGCAATTCACATATATGTTTGAACTGCTTCTTTGAGAGGTTGTTCAGAGAGTGGAGGTATTGATTGGGAGAGGGTCTTGTGTACTCCTTCAGTCCCCAGTTGAAGCTTTCTTGGGATTCTCAATTTCTTATTCAGTTGTCTATCTCCTGATGAACGACAATATGATTGCATCATCTTTAACCCAGACTTCCAGTAACTCAATCACTCCTTCATGAGAAGAGAAACGTTTGAGTCCGTCTGATCATTTCCCCGTTCGTTGATGTCGGGTCGAGGTTTGTGCATTTCAGGATTGGTTATCTTTTCTTCGCGCCTTCAGAGGAGCCTGGGATATTGGAGAAGCTGATGCCGTGTCTTGGCTTTCCTTTCATTCCTTTCGGCAACAACGTTTGTTAAAGGCTGGAGATTGTACTGATTGTTGACTAGGCGTCGGCGGCTTCGAGGTTCCTCCACCTTATAGACTTTGCTCTTTCCAGTAAAGCAGGTGTAGTAGTCGCTGATCGTTTGGCCGCTTCATGAAGCTCTGAGAAAGTATGGAACTGGAGATTTTCCAGCAAGGCTCTGTAGACCTGTATCATTCCGTTGATGCACAAGTCCACCAGTTTTTGTTCAGTGACATTCGGGTCATGACAATCCAAAGCTTGGACTCTGAACCTCTTCATATAATCGTTCGGATGTTCATTGCTCTTCTGAGACATTCTTCCTAAGTCGGAGAGAGTAATATGCTCCGAGACGAGGAAGTATTTCATGAAGAAGGAATTAACCATTTCTCCCCAACTAGCGATGCTACCAGGTGCAATGTTGTTGTACCACGTGTATGCTTGGCCTGTCAGAGATTTCGAGAATTCCTTTAGACGGACGACATGATTTTGTTCGTGCTCTCCTAGTGCCTCCAGGAATCGAGAGACGTGTTCTCGAGCGTTCCCTGTTCTGTTGTATAGCGTGAACATTGGGGAAGTGTAGCCCTTCGGGAAAGGAATTCTTTGCGTAGCAGCAGGATATGGAGGTTGATGACGATGAACAGATGATGCTTTGTCTTTTCCTCGATCTTCCATGAAGCGTTCCAGGTCCTCACGAGTGATGAATATTGCATGTTCCTTTGTTGGTGGGTTATCTACAGCTTTGTGCATCTCATCATCATCTACTACATGGATCGGAGTGACTTCAGGATCAGCAGCCGGAGATGTTTCTTTGGCTTTTCCTTTCTTCTGAGCTTTCTCTGACATCTTGTCAGTGAGAGTTTTAAGATAATTGCACAGCTCCTTCTGAATGTTAGCCATGTCAATCTAATTCTTGGCAAGAGTTTCTTGCACCTTTATGAGATCACCTATGGTAGGTTGATTTCCTCTGGTTTCTTCAGGAGATCCGCTAGGAGGTGGATTGTTGATAGTGCCAGTAGTATTGTTTGCAACATTGGCAGGAGTGATCACTGGAGCACCAGCACTCGGACGAGTAGTAGTAACATGTGGCGTGACATTGCTGGCCGGAAGAGTAGTGTTAGCGGTACCACTAGAGCCTGCAACGTTGAGAGGAGTAGTACTTGCAGTGTGAGTACCACTAGAACTTGCAATGTTAGAGTTGGGTGTTGAACCCGGATTGGTAAAACCATACCTAAGACCGACCATCTTTGTGAGAATTGAGATTGTAGCAGAGAGAATGATCTCCCACTGTGGTCGCCAATCTGTAGATGGGGAAAAACGATTTGCTGGTTTTTACGGAATTGAGGAAACGAACGTATGGAGGAGACTCCTTGAACGGAGCGAAATGTTTAACCTTACACAGATGCACTGCAAGAAGGGAGTGCTTTGAATTCGAGAGATCAATCTGTAGTACTCCGGCCTAAACCAAGACAATGGCCGTTCCAGAGTAAATTCGGTCACAAGAGAGGATGGGTCGGTCTGTAGGAGGGAAGCTGAGAAATGTGTGGAATCAATGATAATCAAAGGTTATAGGTGTGTTGTGAATTCTGAATATGATAAGTTATGAATGATTGAAATTGCTCAGTTGAGAGTAATTGCTCAATTGATGAGTTGTTGATCTCGTGTTGTCTGTGAGACCTGATATCGTTGTTGTTCTTGTCGTTGTTATTTCAATCATGATTCAGAGACTTATTTATATTGCTGGAATTGTAGACACCATGATCCCATGAAGTGTGACAGTTGATGGAATCAAAGAGTGGGGAAATGAAAATCGTGTTTGAAACCAGTTGCTCATCGTGCGGAGACTTGGTTGATTTTCCATCCACTACTTTGTTAACTCCTTCAACTGATTGCACGACTTGCTCACATTCTATCGTGTGTTTGAACACACGTGATGTAGACCGCCAGACCAAAACCCTAGTTTATATCCCCCCAAGTGACACGATTGACGTCTCGTGGTTAGTTTAGCCAGTTGCTGACTTCGTGATTTAATGGGACGATGAGTCCATGTATTGAGTTGAACATGATTTTGTAAAATGTTCTGAAACTTATGAATTAAACGTGTCTACTGAGACGGTGATGTGATTCTCACGTTGAGGTGAGCAAGTGTTGCTCATTAGATGAATTGTTGAATATTAATAGTTGAATCAATATTCCTTGTTTGAGCAAACATTGCTCGTCTGAGCAAGTGTCAGTCGTCCGATGAATTATTGGCAGCGTGACCAAAATAAGATATTAATTAAAATACTGGTAGTTGAACCGAGCATAATTAATAGGAATACTGATCATGAGATCGTAAAGTTATTAGTGTTCGAATCTGGAATTATGATCATTGGACTCAGAAACCCTAATTTGATCAATTGATGACCAATTGATGGTTTATTTGAAAATTAACCATGGAATGAAGGAGAATTGGCTCCATGGGACCGTGGGTCGACCATGAAACTCCCATATGCTCGTGTGAGCAAATACCAAGGCCTCTTGAAGAGTTGGTGAATTGTTAATGAAAGAATGATTAAATCTTTGGTTTAATCATTTATTCGAAAAATGCTTGTCCGAACCTTAGGTGATAAAACCTAATTAATTATGAAGAGGTGAGGGACCGACCAAGGGGTCATGAAACAGGCCCAGGTGGTCACGGGATCAAAATTGATCGTTTGAGCAATCCCAGTTGGTTGAAACCCTAATTAGCGCCCTTTACTAGAATCGATGTAGAATTCTCATACAGACTCGGATTTTGATGGTCCGCCCCTCCATTCTGTACGGAAAAGAATTTCCTATCTCCGCTCGCGGGAATATTTAGGTTTTAAGCTCGTTCGGGAGGTGAAAACAGCCCGAGAGTAAAACTCAGGTAGAATTCAAGAGGGACGGTAGGAGAGAGTTTGGGCCCAATATGAAATTAGGTCAAATTGTGAAAATACGAGGGACCGGCTCCTTGCAAGCCAAAGAGCCAACCTTGGTCGGTCAAGGTAATATGCTCACATCACCAAAGTGTTCGTGTCTTAGTCATGAGAATTTTGATATTTTCTGGCGTGCAGTTGAGCATCCATTCGAGAAAATATGACAAAATCAGGGTTTTGCTGAAACTGAGGAAACTTCATGAGATGAAGGAAAATAATTATAAAATAAAGGAATGATGAGGCGTGGGACCGCTGAGGCCAAGGCATGGCCGACCGGCCAGTGACCATGGTCCCGTGGTGCCTTTTCCTAATTTTATATTATTTTTCATGATTTTATGAAAATATCATGAAATCAAGGAGATTGTTGAAATTAAGGAGTTTCCTTGAAGTGAAAGAGTTTCCATGGGATCAAGGAAGCAAATAATTTCAAAAATAATAAAATAAGGGCGTGTGGGACCGGCTAAGGCATGGCCGGCCGGCCGGGGCCCGGTCCCGTGCGTTTCCCTAATTTTATGTATTTTTTTTGTATTTTTCCATGATTTGAAGGAATTTTCATAATTTGAGAGAAATACCATGAAATCAAGGAATTTCATGGGATCAAGGAAATCTTAAAATAATAGTAATAAAATAAAGGGATATGTGGGACCGGCTAGGGCATGGCCGGATGGCTTGACCCCTGTCCCACGAGTTTCCCTAACTTTATATTATATTTTTCATGGTTTTGTGAAAATACCATGAGGTTAAGGAGTTTTCATGAGATTAGGGAAATAATAATAAAATAATGAAGAACTATGAGGTGTGGGGCCGGTTGGGATCAAGACATGGCCGGTTGGCCAATGATCACTGCTCTATCATATTTTCCCTAATTTTATATTATTTCCTTGGTGTGAAGGAAACACCATGAAACTGAGGAGTTTCCTCAAAACGAAGGATATTTGCTCAAGTGAAAGGATTTTCATGAACTCAAGGAAAATAACAAAAAATATGATAAAAATATGAAACTGGCGTGGGATTGACCACGGCACGTCCGGCCAGTCAGCGGGCCCATGCTCCCAGCGCCTTGGTCAATTTTTAATTATTTATTATTTTCCTTTCGATTTTGCATAGGTTCATCGTCTCGTCGTATTTTGAAATACTTGTTCGTACAGTGATTGTTAGTGCATCGTCGTTGAATACACTTGCACCATTTAAATCGGGGCTTACTCGGAGGTAGCTCAGACGCCCATGTGTTGAATATTTATTACTAACCCATGGAATTCTGCTGGGAAAAACCATGGTTTGCAGTAATGAAATACTGCGAGAAATATTTGAATATTTTCGGAAATTCAATGGATGAATCCAAGAATTTAGGAATAATTAACTTATGGATTTATACTAGCAGAGCAAGCTGTCTAGGAGCATTAATTATCTTGATATGAGCTTGCTGGAGCTTCATATCCTTTATATAGTCAGGGTAAACTCATTGTTTGTATCCTGAAGATGTTATCGCTCTATACTAGCAGAGCAAGCTGTCTAGGAGCCGTCCATCTTGTGATACTATATAGAAATAATTACTGAAGTGTTCAGTATTCATGAGATATGATGTTGCCTAGCCGTGAGACTACATATATACATGTACTCTGAGAGAAAGTATTCTCAGTCAGAGGATTCGATGAGATATCCGTGTCTCAATACAGATATGCCATTGTCTAGCCGAGAGACTACATATCTGCATGTACTCCGAGAGACAAGTATTCTCGCCGAGGTTTGATGAGAGACCCGTGTCTCAATACAGATATGTTGTTGTCCAGCCGAGAGACTACATATCTGCATGTACTCTGAGAGATAGTATTCTCAGTCAGAGGTTCGATGAGAGACCCGTGTCTCAATACTCGCGTCTGATTGCTGGATCATAAGTTCATATAATTATGGGTTTGCGATTTTAGCCTTTGTTGAAAATCCACCATCTACACCTAGTAATTCTATTAATCGCCTTATCCGTTGTATGAATCTCCATCGATCGTAAATTAGAACATAAAGACGCTATGCAAGCAAACATCGTTTAAATCAACATCATAAAACAAAACCTTTAATTAAGGAAAAACCGTATACAAGAACCAGACATGATAGCTCTTCAATTAGTGATTACAATTTAGTTAACAAATACTAAAATTTAAGGAATAAGGTTTACTCGTACCTGAGAGGAAGTAATTTCGGTATTGGAAACGTTTTCGAGTTCATCAATGAAATTGAAAAATGAATCTTAGCAGAGAGACAACAAATCTCTTCCAAAATCTATCTCGATCTCTCTCTGTCGTTCTCTCTCTCTATGGATTTTCTCTTGAAATTTGAGATCTATAATCAATTCAAAACGTTTATACCATTGAAGGGTAATTTTGGTAGTGGGAAAATTCGGGGAATAATGAATCGGTGAAAGTTAGGATTAACCCGTTTAAAATCTGGACTAAATTGTTTTGGGCGGGTGAATTTTGGACTAGATAGTACTGGGCTCGAAGGGACATGACTAGAGCGTCCAAATCCCAGAGAAAATGGGATTAAACGTTAATTTCTACCTTCATGGGTCTTAGTCTTAGTATTACTTTAGATACAAGGCCTAGGCCTAGCTCTGATATCATATTATCACTTGGGCTTCCAACTCAAAATCAATTGGCAAGAGTGGAGTGGCCCTCATGCATATAAGGAGGATCTAGTCTAGGAAGATAAGCAATGTGGGACTAATCCTTAACAATTTTGTCCATAAAACAGTTTCTAGTTGGTACCCACACCACCTATATTCAGCCGGCATCGATCTAATGGTGCGTGCGTGATGTAACTAACATTGCACGGTCATAATGTCATATCCGTTGTTCCAAAATTCAAGTTGGTTGCTTATGGATGTTAGTTTGAGAAACGTGGAAATAAGTATCATCCACTAACTCATGTAGTTCAGTCTTTTTACGGATTTTGATTAATTGTTGTTATGTGACGTACTTACGAAGTCTCCATCTGATAGACATGGATGTTTTCCTTAGTTCTTGTCTTAAGGATAATCAACAAATTGATAAGCAAGTAATAACATTTTGGCCATTATAAACAAGACTCGAGGTCTCTCTACCTAAATTTATACTTGACTTGACCTAATAATTGACTTTCATTAACAAGAACTAGATCTTCATGAAATTTGGTTATAATATACTGAGCATGCAAAGAGTCGAGACTTTATATATGTTGCCTAATTGGATTCAAGTTGTGTTGTGCAGGTTATTATTGAAGACAAACGAAGATTTGAAGACGACGAAGTTTTTCTTATTAGTTTTCGTATCTTGTGAATTGTGTGGACAAACCTTGATCGGCTGGGATCCAACTCGAATCGTGTTTGCCTTTGATAGACTTGATTGATTAGTTGCGTGAGATCGACATCACCTTATAGTTTCTCTTTGAGATGTATATTGATTGATTGCGAATCTATAGTTTGATTATTTCGGTAATCAAAAGATAAATTGATCTAACCAGACAAAGGAGTTTATTAGATTAAATAGAAGAGCCTTTGTCAACGACTCAATAATATCTTATTACCAAGATTGAATATAGTAGTTACCGAGCAGATTTATCCTTTACTGATTGGAATACGATCTAAAGGATTCGTGTTTCACGTGTGTGACTCTAGAAGTCGAAAGCGCAGGGATACTGAGGAAACTAAGTAGCTAGGGGTAGTCTACTTGGTCTCAACTATACGAAGTTGGTATTAAATTTTGTATATCGGCTTAATTCCGAGAGTATTCAAAACTGGACTAGGTCCCGGGGTTTTTCTGCATTTGTGGTTTCCTCGTTAACAAAATCCTGCTGTGTCATTTACTTTATTTCCGCATTATAATTGTTATTTTAATTAAGTAAATTGCACACGTACGTAAATCCAAGTCACTTGATATTGATCCTATAACGTTTCGGTTTTATACCGTACCTATTATCAAGTGAACACTTTGTTGTTGTATTGTCTCGATCTCGTATCCATAGAAGATCACACAAAATGTAAACCATAGTTGTTGTATTGTCTCGACTTTGTCCATAGACGATCACACTTGGTATCAGACTTATATGTTGATATTTAAAAGATTGCAGTGTATTTGGGTACCCTCGTCTTTTCAGAATTGATAGGTTGATGGATGTGGAGATGTCCTTTCGCTAGCCTGATTTGGCGTTGGTGCCAAGGCTTGGGTGGTTGTCGAGGCAAACATGGAACGTTTGGTTCAAGTAGCTTGCTGAGGTGTAACTTCTCTCTTGGATCTTTCATTAGTAACGACAATAATTGAGGGTTGGCCCGAGTACTGTTCGCCGACCAGGCACCTATCTTCGCGGATGTCTCCATGATCCTCTTATTTGGAATGCCTCATCCTTTCTATTAATGCTGGAGCGGTGGTGGCTGATCACTTGGCCGCTTCGTGGAGTTCCGAGAAAGTTTAAAATCGAAAATTTTAGAGTAAGGCTCGATAGACATGGATCGTACCGTTAATACATGACTTAACCAATTGTTGTTGAGTCATGTTCGGGTCGTGACAATCCAAGGATTGGACTCTAAACCTCTTGATGTAGAAATTGGGATGCTCGTTGTCTCGCTGGAACATTTTTCCCAAATCTGAGAGAGTGATTTGTTCGGAAACAAAAAGGTACCTTCGGTGAAAGGCGTTGACCATATGAGACCAATCGAAGATGATGTTAGGCGCGAGGTTGTTGTACCAGGTGTAGGCCCTTCCAGTAAGCGACTTGGAAAACTCTTTAAGTCGCAAAGTTTGGTGATACTCGTAATCTCCTAAGGATTCCAAAAATTGGGAGGTATGTTCTTGGGCATTACCCGTTCCATCATATAGAGAAAATGTGTGAGACACGTATCCTTTCGGTATAGCGGTTTCCTGGATCTCTTCCGGGTATGGCGGTTGGTGTTGGTGGAATGAAGTCGAACCTTCTTTTCCTTGATTTTGCAGGAGTTTTTCAAAGTCTTCACGCGTAATGAAATTTGGTTGTTGAGTATTTTCTAAAATGGATTTCGTCATCTCCTCAATAGCCATCCTTTGATGTGTCGGTTTTAGCAGAGATTTACGGGCGTTCTAGGGCGCTGCTCTGGGATCAATTACGTCGTTAGAGTTTTGAGACATGAAAGAGTTTCTTTTTGAGTAGTAGCCATGTTTGCTTGTGCTTTGGATAGATCTTCCTGCCTCCGTATCAAATCTGCTATGCTCGGAAGTGCTTCCTCGTTTCTGACACCTTCTGACATCTTCGGAAGCAATAGTGGTAATAGGAATAATGTTGTTTGCAGGGGGTGGTGTTCTGAAGAGTGTTTATAGAATCTCTACCGATGATATTACTGGAACTAGGATTAATTCTTGCATCGGTTATAAGATCTCCAATATTTTCAGGTGGCTGAAAAATTGATTTTCAGATGGTTGAAGAATATGATTTCGTGACCGAGAGGTTGATCTCCCAATGTGGTCGCCAATTGTTAGTACCTAAAAATTACTTTTAGGCAAAACAAATGCACCGCTATGGTACTTTCTCTTTAGTTTCGAAAATCAAAATCGAACTGGACAAGCCTAAACCACGAAAGTAGCCATTCCGTCCTGCTTCGGTCACAAGGGGAGAATATGGGTTGATCTTAGGGGAGGGAAGCATAAAATTTAAAGAAAATGCAGTGGTGTTGAATTGTGTGTTTGGGTATTGAATTATGAAGAATAACAAAGTTTATGGATGCGGTAAACTTGTTATATTTTTTGAATAAGCTAAGTGGCCTATTTATAGTAGTTTGAAATACACATTGCTTTTCTAGTAAGTAGTGGAGGTCGTGAGATTGTGGAGAGATGGAGAATATGGAGATAGTGCAGGTAAGGTGCGATATATTAGGAAGTTTTGGGAAAACCCCTCGCATCATTATATATCCCACTATCTCTCTAACTGTTATGACCGTCACCACTACTTGTAACTTGTCATCATGGGATATTGCCATGCCGCATGTTGTTGTAAACCACCAGACCAATACCCCATGAACAATCCCCCCATGTGACGTATTTTGATGTTTCGTAGGAACTTAATGGAGTCATGGACTATATCTTGTTTAGGCTTAATCATAGCCATTGATATGCCACAT
Source organism: Papaver armeniacum (assembly GCA_023531295.1). Lineage (NCBI taxonomy): Eukaryota > Viridiplantae > Streptophyta > Magnoliopsida > Ranunculales > Papaveraceae > Papaver > Papaver armeniacum. Next base: position 47,003 of record JAJJWW010003265.1, read on the forward strand.
GTATGTTAGCTCGGGTTTTTGTGGGGTTGTTGTGAAAATAACTTGGCCACGTCCAACTAAGGTACTAAGAAGATGTCGTGGCATATTAAGTTTGCTAGAAAATAACATGGCATTTTAGTGGCGTAAAAGTAGCATAACATGTCCACTCTTTTCCACTTCAGCTAAGATGAAATAGATATGCCATGTCTTAGCCATAATCTTATCGTGATATATTGGAGTGCTAAATAGTCGCATGGCATGTAGCACGATATACTTATGGCCTAATTGTGGGTATAAATAGTGAGTGGCATTATGGCCTAAGAACAACGCTAGGGTTTGGCACTAGCCTATAATGGTGTTGAAATTAGCCTAGTAGGCTAAGATCCAAGAGATGGCCTAATATATTTGGCCTTAGCTGCAACAATGAGACTAGGTCTTAATGGCATGGCATGGCCTAATATGACGCCATGGTTTAGTATGCCACGACTTCAAATGGCGCTAGTGCCAACCTTGCAAGTTGTGGCCTTAAAGTGGCTTAATACGCCTTGCCTTAGCTACAACAGTTGGGTCGGGAATGGTGGGGACATACCTTGGCCACGGGTATAACAAGCCAAGCCATGATCTATTGGAGATGTTGAGGCATTTTCTGGACCTAAGGTGGCGTGTGGCATATTCTGGACGCTAAAACCAGCTTAGCAAGTTTCGGCCTTAAAAGTGGCCTAATATGCTCAGGGACACCCACGGTGATTAAGACTGAAATAATTGGATCACGACTTGGCTATGGTCATCTAGAGCACATGTATTACATCATAACACGTTAGTGGCCAACCAGGGTGGTTGGGCTAATATGTGTTTGGTCGTGACTTGATGTTGGCTGGTAGGCCTGGAAAGGTGTTTCTATTTGAGCCTACGTGTAATACCGCAAGTGCACGGTGTCTTCAATGAAGACAGTGGCAAATACGGGTCGATCCACGGAGACGAGGGGTGCTTTTAATGTGATCTAAGTCTTTCTTCAACTGAATCCCAGTGACATTGTGACAAACAGGTGGTAAATAAGATGTTTTGCCGATACGGCTGAGATGTAATGAAATAAACCTAAACTAAGGTATAAACAGTGACAAAAATCGTGCTAAGGTCTGCAATTCCACCACTAACTTCTATTGTGCTTTCAACTAAGTTAAATGTCTTGTTCCTATAATAGCTAAGGGCAGTGTGTCAATTATGCCACTTAACTAAGGAGTTTCTCCATGTAAACTTCAATTACCAGCTAAGGGTACTAACCCAGAGCATTAGTTATCTAATCAAGTATAACTAATCAAAGGAATTAGCATTTATATCTAAGGTTGAGCTGCAATACACTCAACACATTTATGACCTGACTACAGTGTATCCATGGCGTTGGTATACACTGTGAAAGAAAAGCATTGGGTATTTGTAATTGAAGACAATTGATAATATTAAGCATACAAGATCAATCCAACAGAGTTTAAGCACAAATTGGAATCAGGGTTTCATTGAGAAACCTAGCAACTAAATTAAAACAACAAACAACCAAATTAAATCTAAATGACAGCACTGGCTAATCCAGGCGTGCTCTCTATCAACACAACTCGTCCCTATTTATACATGCAACTGAAAACTCTCAAACCCTAATTCCCAAAATTGAAATAACAGAGAAAACAAATCAAACCTAATCTCTCGCACCCATACTCTCTCTGCATCGGTTGTTGGCTCTCCTCATGCTTCTCTGACTCCCTTGATTGATTTATGAGAAACCTAGTCTTGTTTATCTTTAACATAGCTTCTAGAGTTATGAGAAGCTATTTTAAAGACAAACACGGCTTGGGTGTGGCGGAATAGGTAGGCTGTTGGTGTTGGTGTGGTGTCGGGGAAGAAGGTGGCGGAGGTGAGGCTCGACGGGGGTATGGAGGTGGTAAAGTTGCTCTGCAAGCCCGATGGAGACGGGGAGAGAAGAAGGTGAGAGAAGGAGATGAAGAGAATAGGGTTTGTCGATGGGGGTATAGGGTATGGAGATTTGTTTGTGAAGCGAGGGACAGCAAAACTTCGATGAGAAGGCCTCACCGAGCGTAGGATGAAGCGTGTTGATACGAACGGTTGAGGATATAGGCATCTTCGGTGTTGAGCGGGAGCGGCAATCTTCGATGGAGTGGAGGCAGCGACCGTTGGATCTAGGGTAGATTGAATCTGACGACTTGGATGAGACGGACTCGGATCCGGGTCGTGGGTAGCTCTAGCCCATGTCTTCCTTGTTGGGTTGCAACTGTTGCGCGCGCGGGCTTCGGCTTTCTGCTCCATAGATGCTTGATTCCAATTCTTCGCCCCTTGGCTTCTCAGATTCTCCGAGCTTTATTTATTACCTAAAAACACAAAATTAATTAATACAAATATTTATTCTTGAAAACAAAGAAAACACAGAATATGGGATAATATCTGATTTATAAGCGCAAAAGATGAGTAAAATGCCAATAAATAGATGTATAAATATGCACTATTTGGCACTCATCATTGGCCAGCTAGGGCATGAGAGTGGCGCAACTTGGCATAATCTAACAAATGAGAATTAGGGCTTGGCCATAAATTTCCAACGGTCGTAGAATATTTATCTCAACCTAGGTAGTTGATTTAGGAATTTTGGTTATGATTTAATTGTCATGACCACCTAGGTTAGGATTGGTCCTAACTTTTAGGGTTTTAATGGACTTGGCCGGCTATGGCAAAAGGATATTGACCAGGACTATATTTTAACTAGGATAGCTGGAGCTAAGTTGAGATCAAAATCTTCTAAGCCGTTGATTGGTCGCGCCCTTTTAGTTGCATATTAGGGTTTGTTTTTGATTAGCCGATTAGCTGTGACCCTTGGTAACATATATAGGGTTTAGAAACTTGGCCATGACATGTTTATGACCAGTGAGGGTAATTTTGACAATGTTATGGACTTGGCCATGGATGGCCAAGGTCTCATGAGTCGTGACAACCATGCCATGGACTTGGCCGTGGCTGGCCAAGGTCTCACTAGCCGCAATATCTATGCCATGGACCTAGTCGCGGCTGGCCAAAGGTACATGAATCAATAATGAGGTTGGCCAAGGTCCTATGGGTTGTAGGAGGTTTTCCAGGAGAGTTGGTCTGCGCTGGCCAAGGTGATTTGAACGTGGAAAGTTAAGTCACAGACTTGGCCAAGGTCTGGCCAAGTTGTACGATCCATGACAGCTACGCCACAGACTTGGCCAAGTTGTAAAAGCTATGATGATTAAGGAATAAACTTGGCACTTGGCCAAGGTCCCATGAGCTATGGTAGCTGTGCCACGGACTTGGCCATGACTTAGGGTTTTGAATTTCGGCAGTATGCCGTGCCCAGATTTGGATAATATCATTTGGGTAATAATATGAATATGAAAGTGGCAATATGACATGTTCAAGGAACTTGGCCGTGGAGTTTGCAACTTGAGACAATGCTCGATACGACTTTGTATTAAATATGATACCTCAAGTAGCATGTTTAACTAGTACAGGCAGAGACCATCTGTTAGAGCACTACTCGGTCGAACTCGCAAGCGTTATTATCTCAAGCTTGTTTGTCAAGTTTAGTTGATCAAAACTATAAGTCTTGATTTATAGTCTACTTATAGTTATGTCTCGGATTAGGATCGAATGTGTAGTTGATCTTTAGACTTCACGGCGTTCATCGATTGAAGATGAAGATCTACTGAGGAGAGATTGTAGGAACTTCATCAAAAAAAAAATATGTGGAGACTAAAACTTATCTATCACTCAGAAGTTTATTATATTCTATCTCCTAATGAGACTAAGTCATATAGCTATATAAACTTTTACATTATACACATTTGATATTTCGAGCCGAGTTTATCTCGCTTATCTATTTCTCGAAATATGTGTTGGAAATCTTTTTGCTTTAGCTACATTCATCATTATTCTTGACGAGTTTAGTTGGAAACAATTTATTTGTTGGAAACTAAATAATGAGTCAAAAGATGATCATGTGAAAAGTGCCCTGAAACATCTTACATGATTTGTGTGAGACAGTCATTTGATATCAACTCGGAATGTTTCGTATTGATCATTTGATCACTTGAAAATTACTTATAAGCTAATAGTTTGTGTGAGACATCTATTGTCGTCTTCTTAGGATGTTTCAAAGATTGAAATGGGAGTTTTGAACAATTAACCATTGTCTGGATATAGCACAGTATGCATACCAGTATGCAAAGATGAAGTTTGTCTGGTTCTTAGGATAGTTTGCTAGAAATGCAAACTTAGGTATTTACATACCAAGGATGTTTGGACACCAAGGAATTTCCAAAACCAAAAATATTCTCAAGATATGCAATGAATGGCAAGATTCGGTTTTCATAATTCCAGTAAATGCTTGTCCAAAATTTCCGAAATCTCTCAATAGAAAATCTCCAATTAGTAAATTCACATTACTAATTTTTATTCTCTAGAGATATGCATTTAATTGTTGGTCATTAAAAGCATATATAACCAAAAACCTTAATTAAAAGATTCTCAATTAATTTCCGTACAGGATCTCCTTGAGTACTAAGGAACCTCTTTGAACAATAAATGATAAAAGTTATTGTACGTGTTCAAATTATGTTGACATCTTTAGGTAATCGGTTCTACCTTATAAAAGTAATCAGGTAGGAATTAATATTACCCAATAAAAATAATCAGGTAGGATCGGTTATACCAATCACTAGGATCGGTCACACAAGTTACCAGGACCGGTTACATCAGTTACCAGGACCGGTTACACCAATTACCTTATCAAAATAATTAGGTAGAGACCAGTACTACCTTATAAAAATAATTAGGTAGGATCGGTTACCTCTATATATGGTATCTACTTGTGATCGGTCACACCAGTCACTAGGATCGGTTACACCAATTACAAGTGTCGATTACACAAGCTCTTGTGGTCGGTCAAACCAATTACTAGGATTGGTTACACCAATTACAAATATCGATCATACCATCTCATGGTGATTACTTAGGATCGGTTACACCAATTAATAAAAACTAGTCATACCAAATCATAAGTCAGGCATTGTGATTAGTTATACCAAGATACATAACAAAGTTACGATTGGTTCTACAATCTCACACATATTGGTAATCCAAAGATTTGCAATGAATAGTCGTAATAATAAGCCTAATGATTTCCCTTTTGATTCATAAAACAAGTTCATGAATGTACCTGTACCCATTATCGGTGTAGCATGACGGCGAGTGTTACTCTTACGAGTAACACGAACCTCCAAGCACTATAATGAATCCATGTACGAAATACCCGTACGACAGCTGATTCTCGGTGTGTTATACTAGCCGAGCCCTCTCGGTGTGTTATACTAGCCCGATTGAGCCCCTCGGTGTGTTATACTAGCCCGATTGAGCATCCAGGACTTGACTGTATCGAGTCTCGGATATGATCGATCTTGATCATCAACTCCACAAGCATGATTGGATGACCACAGATCAATTCCATCACCCCCAAGCGGTATGGAATACACACGGCCTTAGCTTGCCAAATATGATCGATCGCGGTCATCCGACTCCACAAGCATGATTGGATGACCACGGATCAATTCCATCACCCCAGCGGTATGGAATACACACGGCCCGACCCGCATAGTCGACCATTGGCCTTTGCTTGCCAAGAAACCGTCCATACCAAGCATTATGGACGGAAAACCTAAATTAGGGTTTGCGGCATATTACATGTCCGCAAAAACGATCTCAACCGTCCATCTTCGGCAGGCATAGATGGAGGGTGTAGATGTAGACTCAAAGGGCCGGAGCATGTCGACACAATCACCATGTGACCGCCTACACACTAGACCAATCGGTCAAAACCAACCACGGTTGGTTACAACACATTCATCCGCTCCGAAATAGCATGGTCGCGCGGCTTTGAAAGCTAAAATTAGGGTTTCAAGTCATCACGCGCGTCCATCTTCTCCGTACGAATGGAGGGTCCACGATTGGATTAACCAAGGCGGTCATGACCAAAGCATGACCACCGTGGGCCCATCTACCTCCTCTTGCGGTCGGCCAAGGCACATCATTCCCGGCCAACCAAAACGCACGCCCAAACTCGTGCGGTTACACCTCCCAAAATCCTAAGCCAGTCTCGACAGCTCAACTTCTGGGGATGATTTGAATGGCTTAGATCACGTTTTCATGGGATAATCGGTATAGGTGTGAACACCAACCTACCACCTACACGGTGGTATGATCGACCAAGACAGACCAAGATGGGTCGTCTTGGGGCGCCACGCCAAACTTGGGATGACACGCGGTTACCAATTCCCCTTTGCGGCAAGGGATTTCTGCCGCAAACCGATCTCAACAGCTCCTCTTTGACGGTCAAATTGAGTGGCCTAGATTGCATCTCCATGAGACGGTGAGACATGGACGTGTACACCATCATGGCGTCAACACGCATGTATGGTCGGTCCTCCACAAAATCCTTCCCATGCTTGGTTTCGACCAGTCGAGAGAGTGATGCTTGCGCACCTCTTTAAAAACCACGATTTCATCAACGGTCGCAGAGATGAGTGTCTCAAATATCATCTCATCCGTCCGAGCTTCACCCGACTTGGTTATACAACCCTGGTCGGGAGTTATTTGGTTAGTGAGGAGTCATTACCCATCACTTTACCAAACCACAATGCGTACACGCATGAAATACACACGATACTTCACAAGTATCGACTTTACGAATAACGCAGGTTATTCAATTCAGCGATTACATGCTATCTTCCGTGGATCCACGATCCACATTCAGACATCAATCATGTCACTGGCGGGGATACATGCGGGGTATTGGTACGGCGGTTTTACGGCGTGCGGCGTGCAACGCGCCATTACAGAACGTGTTAGGAAGTCATGGACGGTTAGAGATGAGGCGGAGAAGTGGGCAAGACCGGTCATGCTCCGAGCACACAACTCCACCACTCCATCATCCCACTACCTCCACTTCCCACGAGAAACGTGAATGAGGCTCAATGACGTGTATAAATAGGTTCTCAGCCCTATTTCAAACAACAACAAGAAACGACGTGAGAACAACACAAGTTGATCGACGAAACCAAGCGTTGATACCGTCATATTCAACCATTTTGTCACAAGTCATAGCAAGCCAACACCTTCACAATCTCAACACCTTCTTCGCTTCCCTCCCTAAGTACTTCCTTTAAACAAATGTAAAATATTATTTCCTAGGATGAAATCTTCACCATAACCCATTCACATAATCATAACAGTATATACAAGATTATGCCGATGTCATGTCTACGAAGTTCAAAAGATAAGCTGTTATACTTCGTAGTCTAATTCCCTAATACTATGATCATACAAATATGACCATGTCACATCAATAGAGTATTATACAATATGTACAGTATATACAGCTTCGCCGTTATGTTTTCAATATAGCACGACTTGAAAGATATGTTAGGAATGAAACAGTTCAAGTCAATATTACTAACCTCAAGAGGAAGGATGATGTTGTCGTTGCAGTTCGCTTCTTCTTCACATTCTTCAGGTCTTCGTAGTAATACTTGTATGTCTCAACATTCCTAGACTTTCTAGTCTAACCTAAACGAAGTTGAGTCTAGTATATAATCAAGCGACTTTAGATGAGTTTTGAGTCACTAAAATATGACAACCAAACTTGACATACCAACACTATATTAGTTCAACCGAGCTATGCTCTAACAAGTTGATTCTCTTGGAATAATATTGGAGTTAGTCCATACAGATTGCCGAACAAAATATTGGGTGTGGTATCTAGACCCCCACTTTTTCAATTGGTATCAGAGCAGGCAAACACACTAAGACCTCATAAGTATGTGTTTGTAGCAATCTGATTTCTGTGGATAGAAACTTATCTCACTTTTTTCGCACATAGAGATGTCTTCCAAAGTTTTTGACTATGCCAAATGTCTTGGGCTTACCTCAAAGGATAACTCCTTAGTTTATTCTTCCGAATCCCGAGGTAGAAAAATTTCACTATCAAATCCTGATAACGTTCCCTCTAAAGTGACAGTTGACACTATGTCAAAATCTGAAATGGAGCTCACCAGAACTCTAAAATAATCTATTGAGATTATTGATGTTCAAGTTTCTAAAATTAGATTCCTTGAAGAAAAATATGCTCAGCTCACTGATGAACTTGAGAAGTCTCTTGATAGAAAACGGGAACTCTATAGTATTGTTGAGTCTTTTTCTAACAATATTGAAAACCTTGTTTTATAAACTACTCTACAACGTGAAAATATTAGTATGCTTGAAGATGTTGTTAAGAAAGATTTAATTAGAGAAAAACGTTTGATCGAGACTCATTCATCAGAATTGAACAGCTGTCGTGTTGAAATAGAGAAACTGGCTGAATCTGTTCTTCTAGCCCAGGAACAGTGCATTTCCTTGAAAAGGGAAAACTCTGTTTTAATGAGTATGTCATCTTACGTGCCTATCTCTAATACTCATGGGGTATTACCTAGCATGAAGAAAACTACTCTGAGGGAAATGTCTGCTAAGAAATACTTGCATAACTTGCAGTTTCCGAAAAGGCTATGTGTCTAAAAAAGGTTCCATCCAATGTCTCTTTTCCACAAATCTGTTCCTTCTGCAGAAAAAGGAATCATAATGTTCTACATTGTTTTACCAGGAAGAAACAGATTTCTGAGCTTCAAAATCTGCTTCTTTTTACTGTCGACAGAGTAAATCGTCTGACGATATCTACAATGGATTTCATTCCTGCAAAAAACCAGAACTCTCATAAACTAGGTTTCCAAGGTCACTCATCTAGAAATCTCTACAGGAATTGTGTCCCTTTTAATGGTGCAAATTTATACGCCACGAATGTACCCAGTCCCAGTGTTTATGAGAATAAGTCTGGTAGATTTAAGTCTAGAAGATGGAATTCACATAATCATATGGAACCGATTTCAAGAGGTCCTAGACTTAATCCTCAGAAAAATCATTATGATGGATTTTCAAAAAGGTTTATGTCAAATTCTTCTGGAATAAGACATAACCGAAGGGTCTGTTTGGCAGCTTGGAAACGGAACAACATGTCCTAAGTAGAGATATCCTTTATCTAATTAGGAATTGGTTAACTTAAATGATGTTTGTCTCAAATTTTATCTTATCCCAGATTAACATAAAAGTTGTTTGGTTAACAACTGAATCACCCAACAGATATCCTAAGTATAACTTGAATCATATTTGTTTCGCTCTCAAATTTAAACAACATTATGCAAATAACAGTATCCAGGTCTAGTGGCAAATATGTTCACAAAATAAGCAGTACGTTAAACATCAGCCGCGGCGGCGACGCTGATAATCATTCCACATTGCACTTGCGATTGAAGTTCGAAGTTCTGAAGCTACTTCTCGTTGTCTATTTCTCCCAAGTATAGGGCATTCACTGTGTTGTTGCATTCTTGGATCGGTTTCTAGTAGGTTTTGTAAGTTCTCATCATCGAAAATCAAGTCATTAATGCACTCTCTGCGGATGTGGTTATGAAGGATGCAACATGAAAGTACAATTTTCACTTGTGATTCGAATGGATATTGAGTCTGAACTTGCAAAATAGTGAAGCGTCTTTTAAGTATACCGATATCACATTCAATTGCATTCTGTAACGATGTATGTCAGAGATTGAATAATTCCTTTGCATCTTGTGGGACGATTTCCACCAAATTCCTTCAAGTGATAACAGACACCATAATATGAAGTAATAAACTGCGGCATATTGGTGAATCCTGCATCAGTGACATAAAATTGCCCTGTACAACCAAAAAAAGGCTAAGTTATCAATCAAGCTTTCCCTGCATATAGGATTCTAAAATGAAATACAAACATTGTACAGTTTTCCCTGCAACAATAAGAATAGCAATGGCAGCTATTGCAATGCAGTGCTAAAACCAAGAGTAACTGCCAAAACAAAAACCCTTGTTACTGCCAGTATTTTACTCGTTACCGTTTGGATACTACAACGCAGTGCTAAAAATCTATAGCATGTTTGGCGGAGGAAAAATATTTCTTCTTCCGTCAGAAATAAGGCTGGGCTATTAGCTATACCTTGTAAAGCTTACAAATAATATGGTTTAATAACCCTTATAGCAATCATCTCTAATCTGAGAGCCACCCACGAGTATCAATGAAATGGATACACAAATGAGATTAAGTGGGTCTCGGAAGACCACTAAACTGAGACATCGGAAGTGAACAAAAACAAAAACAAATAATTACCAATAATCATTAAATGCCATGCTTCAAAAATTTACTTTTATTTCTAGAATCTCAAACACTAAGAAAATCCAATCAAAAACTACACCCACAAATTGAACAAAAACTATGGGCCAAACTTTCTCTATCTTAAACTTAACCCTATCTATATCATTCATCGCTTTCTCTATGAATTCCAAACACATAATTCAGCTCCTAAACCTTGGGCGTGAGCAATTTACTAATCAGACAAAATAATCTTCTCTATCTGAAAAATACAGCGTGCCAACTGGAGGGTTTCTTTGGTAGTAAATGATGAAATGAACAAATGATGAAAAAATACAGCATGACCAGCATGCCTATCTATCTGATTAAACATAAATGTCTACCTGAGCTTCCCGTTACAAAGGAGTAATAATCAGAAAGCATTTAATAAAGAATCGAAAAGGGGATGACTAGGCTCTAAAACGAAAAAGAAAACACAGTTAAAAAGATGTCAAAGCTAGAACATGGGTTGGCAATAGTATTTGGAAGTAGAATGCAAAATATATGATAGTACGTTAGACCTTCGGGCACAATTAATCTATCGCATCTTGTTAGAGCTGAATCTAGTATGCGTGAAATAGTAGCCAAGCCTTCCCAACCAGCTAGAACATACTGAAACTGTAAGTCAAAGGAACAAGCTACTAAAACATTTTGCGAAATGAACCCTTTTCTGCACCAAAAAGGGACTTGTTCATCGAGACCAACCATTGTTGGTATTTGTGTTCCATCAATGCCTCCTATACAATCCTATAATGAAAAGAATATGAGTAAAAAGTAGTTGGTTGTGGATACAAACATATTTATATATACAACAAAAACTAATTGAGTTTATGTGATAAAGTTTGGTTGAAGACATGCATACCTTGAAGTATGGATAAAATCTTGGGTTTTCTAAGATTTCAGTTGGGGTATCAGGCCCTGCTGGTACAAGAAAATCATCCGCCAGTGCAACAATAACATCCAAGACTGCATTAAAATGTCTACTAATTCTCTCGCCCGAATGCTAAAAACGCTCTTGAAGTATCCTGTTACGTTCATTATGTCCAACAGCAAGCATAAAAATTGCTACTTTTTCTTCAACACGAACTCCATTACTATGACGAAGTAACTCCTTTTCTTTCAACATATCACATAATCTTAAGAAAACATGTTTTTCCATACGAAAACTATCCTGACATCGTGTATCGTGACCATTTAAGACTTCATCTACATGAGCTGCACCACTAAGAATTGAATCATGGCATATTGTTTTCTCCACAAAATATTGGTAATAAAAAATAATTAGTGTTGTTGTGGTTGCTGTTATAACTACTACCAAATCTTCTTCATCGTCAGAACTCGCCATAATACGATATTTTTTTTTTTTTTACCTACCGACAGAAAGAATATAGAAGATTAAAAATCATTGTACCAATAGAAAACACACAGAAAATTAAAAATCAACATGGAAACATTAAAAATAAAAATATTTCAATTTAATTCATAGAGCAGGAACATAGTTCATAAATAATGAAAGGAAAACTACTGTTACAGTACCATAACAACACTAAACTTAAACATTAACCAAATTGAATCTATGACACAAACTACTAAAGCAAAATAAACTTAAACATAATCAAACGAAATCCGGACATAAACGATACTAAACGAAAAGAAACTTAAACATAACCTAGTAATTCGAAATCCCTGACGAATACTATGTGACCAAACTTCACCCTATCAGACACCTAGTCACTTAAAGTGCAAGGATAATATGCGGGAATATTGAGCTTCGATAACAACCACTGTCGTTTCCTGTTCCCAGTCAATGCAGTGAAAATCTTAGCTTTCTTTTCATCTTCCAATAAATCTAGCGCCTGCACAAAAGTATCTGGTAGGCCTCGAAAGTGTATGAAAATTATGACCTACATGTTATACCGCAAGTGCACGGCGTCTATCGGAGACGCGGCAAGTACGGGTCGATCCCACAAGGACTTGTGGTGCTCTGATTTTGATCTAAGGTTTGCTAGACTGAGTTTCAAGTGACAATGTGTAACACAGATGATTTGTTGCCGAACGGTGAGATGTAGTGACAATGAACCTAAACTAAGGTAAACAAAGTGACAAAAGGGTGCTTGGGTCTTCATTCCACCACTAAATTCCTAGTATGTGTTCGACTAGATTGAGTTTTCTTGTTCCTATGGCGGTTGAGGATATTTGTCACTTCCACCACTTAACTAAGGAGTTTCACCTTGTAATCCTTCAATATCATTTGAAGTTACTAACCAGGAGCCTTTGGTTGTCTAATTAAGCACAACCAGTCAAGGGAATTAGCATTAGGGCCTAAGGGTTGAGCTGCAATACAACAACACAGTTGTAGTCTAACTACAATGGATCTATAATTTAAAGTATCCATTGTGAGAGTAAAGTGTTGGGTATTAGAATTGAAGATTCTCTTTATGATTAAGCACTCAAGATAACCCAACAGAGTTTAATACACAGTCATGGAATTAGGGTTTCACTGAAACCCTAGCAACTAAATTAAAACATGAAAAACAGAAATTAAATCTACAAGGATGCTCTGGCTAATCCAGGCATAGTTTCTATCAACCCAATTCATTGCTATTTATACATGCAGCTGACAATTCTCCAAACCCTAATTTTCCCAAAAATCGAAATTTAAAATTAAAATAATTCAACATACCCTAACCCATACTCTGATTCTGCTCTCTCTTGTCTAATCGCCTCAGAGCTCTTCTTGCTTGATTGAGTGAAACCCTAGCTTTAGTTATCTCTAAATTAGCCTCTAGGGTTATGAGAGAGGCTAAGAGAGAGGTAACTAATAGCTAGAGAGGAGGGAAGGTGGTTGCAGGTGAGGTTGGTGGCTGCGGTAGCTGTGGTAGGAGAGGTTGGTGGTGGAAGATGATGGTGGTTCTGCAGAGTTGGTCGGGGAGAGGAGATGGGTTTGCAGAGCTCTGCCAGAGAAGAAAGAGAAGGATGGAGAGAAATGGTTTGGTTCGATTAGGGTATAGGGGTATGGGCATTTGGCTGTGAGGCGGGTGCAGCTACGGACGATGAGACAGGCCGAGCGAGCGTTGGATGAGGCGGCTCACGATACGAACAGTAGGGAGGTAAGCGGTTTTGGCGTGATCTGGTGTAGCGCGGGAGCGTGATCTTCGATGCACGTGGAAGCAGCGACCGTTGGATGAGGGCAAAGAGATCTCAACGTCTCGAAGAGACGGGCTCGGATCGGGTCACGGGTCGGGTCTAGCTCAAGCCCATGTCTTGTAGATGAGTTGCTACTTGTTGGGTTGCAAGCATTGTTTGCGGGGCTTCGGCTTTCTGCTCCTTGGGCACTTGACTCCAATTCTTCGCTCTTTTGGCTCCTCAGATTCTCCGAGCTTTGTTTATTGCCTAAAAACACAAAATTAATTAATACAAATATTTATTCTTGAAAACAAAGAAAACACGAGAATGCGGGATAATATCCGATTTCTAAGCGCAAAAGATGAGTAAAATGCCAATAAAAAGGTGTATAAATATGCACTATTTGGCACTCATCAAATACCCCCAAACCCGAATTTTACTTGTCCTCAAGTGAAACGAGAAAATAAGAAATCCTAACTATACCCCTGTCGCAGGTCTCTCGAATGCATTTAGCGTATGCACTAAGCCTTTAAACCCCTAGGTGTCCCTAGTGGACGAGTTGTAGTCTCGTGAGGGTTTACCAGAGGTGTACCCACAAAACCTTCTCCAACTTGAGTGTAAAAGAGTCTCAAGCCTCCAAGAAGCTATGAGGACATAGAGTTTACGCATACTAGTAACAAGAAGTTAGAACTACTAAAGAACGCATTCTCATCCTTAAGTCCGAGCGAGAAGTAACCATACCATATGAAAGAATTCGGATTCGATTGTGATCATAAGTCTCAACTTCGCCTCACCATTAGGGTTTTATGATAATTGCACTCAAAAAGATCGCTTTTTAGTCTCTCATGTGTGCAGGCGGAATAAAGAGAGAAATCATGCACACGTTGTAGGTAAGAAGGATAACCTTAGAAATAAAATCTGGAGACTCCACAAAAGTGTGGACAAAAAGAATCTTTTTACGATGATCTCTAAGAAAGGAAATCAACCATTAGCAAGGGGTGGGAGTACTCACTCACTTCTCACCCGATCGGCAATTAATATCACTCTCTCATAAGAACCATAGAAACGTCTTCAATCTTCGGTCGGTCTTCAATTGTTGATGACGAACTTCTAAACTTCACAAAACTTGACAATTTTTAACTTTTCTACTCAATTTCCTTGTTGTTTGGATTTTACTTCTTGAACTCTCTTTACCATGGTGGTAGCAAAAATAAACTACAATTTTTTTTTTTTTTTTTTTTAAATAAAAGGTAAAATAAAAGACTAAAAACTCTAAATGCAAATGCACCCCAAACCTAAATCGAACATTGTCCTCAATGTGTCAACGAGATAGAAAAAATTTAAACGAGTCACATACCGAGAGAACTATCTTTGATAAGAGAAAAGGGAAGAGATTCTAGGATGTCGGCGGGAGCAAGGTTGAGCTTCATTCGTCAAGGCAAAATCCAACATTCTCGGTGGTGATTATATCGGATTAGCACAAAAAAATGCACAAGAAGACTCAACCGATTCAAGAAAGAAAAAAATTAACAAGTCCTACAAAAATTTACTAACGAGTCTAAAGAGTTGAGGTCGACCCAATAGAAAATATGTACAAACATTAACAAATATAACATGAAAATGGGCTTTGGTTTATGTGGGAATTTGGTTTATTGGGCTTTGGTTTGTTTGGGATTTGGTTTGTATGGGTTTCAATTTGGTTTATGTGGGAATGCGGGTTGTGTGGGCTTGACCCGAGTTATGAAAATGCACGGCCAGATTATGAAAATGCCTTGAGTATGAACATGTGCAGCCCGGTTACTGACCCAATAGTGTGGGTTCTAGCCCGAGATGATGTGGGCTCGGATGCATGTACTGACCCAGCGGTATGGCTTGGTGGTTGTGGGCTTCGGCTTATGAAGCCCAGCGGCTCGATGAGTTAACGGCCAGTTTCGGTTAGCCCGGTTTGAGTTTTTGTGGGCTCGGTTGTTTTGCGGCTTAGGTTGAGCCCAATGGGTGGGCTTCGGTTTGTGTGCAGCTCCGGGGTGTGTAGAGTGGGCTGAAGTTTGTGTGTAGCCCACTAGTTACTGTTCACAAGTGAACATAGCTATTTGCAACTCGAACTCTAAGTGCAACTCACAAGACTGACTTATCACAAATTCACACAAAATAGCACAAAGATAGCTTATGTGCTCGAAAAGACAACTTGCACATCACAAGATGGTAAGTGCACAAGAAAATCCGGGGAAAATTGTATAAGGTGCTCAAGGTGCAGCCAGTGCAAGTTTTGCGCGGGGCATTCAAATGAAATGCTTGATGCAAACTTAGATTCTTAACAATTACTCAAATAGCTCGGGGTCATGCATAGATTGCGAGATGTTCTTTGTTTAGAGATAGATAGCACATGCACAAACCCAAGTAAAAATAATCATAGATGCACAAATGTATGCACACAATCGCACAAAGCTGGTAGCTCACAAGTTCAACAGGGTTGCAAATAAGTAGCCATTCAGCTAGCCAATATGTTTCCCAGGCGCAGAATCAACACAATTTAATCAGGCAACCAACAATTTTTGAAACTTAGGTCAGAGAATATCAAGATTATGCAAGCATGGATGTTTATAAGCTCTGAGATAGCCAATTGAGCAGCAAGATGACAGACTCACAGATGGGCAATGTTGGTTGACAGGTAACCTAGTTATCCAAGCTCAACCTCACAGCTACAGGGGTTGTTTATGCACCACAGATTCATACATCAATGTAGAAGACTATGCTCAGGCTGGCTCAACGAGTTACACAGATTCACAATGCTATATGGATCAGCACAGAGCACTGAGGTACAGGGCACAGACTTGGTGGCTCAGGTGAGGTTTGCAGCCAACTTGGCTGTCTAAGTTACAACTCACCCTCAACAGCTTCAGGGGCTGGGGGGGGGGGGGGGGTTAGAGCACAACTTCACAGCAGCAGGGGTTTGCATAGCACAGGGTATGTTGAAGGTTGATCACACTATTATGCAGATGAGTAATGCACAAACTTAACGAGAATACTGACTCACAAACTCAATTGTTCACTCTAGAGTGTAGATGGCTCATACAAATTTTTGGGCAACATGCACCGGGTTACAGGTGGTTATACTCGGGTTTTGGGTTGGAGTGGTGCACAAGGCTTGTCAAGGTCTAGGGTTTAAAGCACAACACACCTAAAAGCCGCAGATTGCAAGGATGTATAAGGTCACGGGACGAGATGGGGTCTCGGGGTTCAGAGCATACAAGGTGCAGGGCAATACAATGGTCAATGACTAACCTCAAGATCTGCGCCTTTGTCCTCTGTTCCTTCTTGGGCTTGCTCAAGAGCTCACAGGGCCTGTTTGGGCAGCTTTGTTAACATTTGCTCTTACTTGCCTCAGCTGTCCCAGCAACTTTGCAGGTACCTGTGCTCAAGAGAAGAGTTTAGCTCCCACAATATGCAACTTAAGGCAAAGAGAATGATGCAGCACAGCAGGTGATGCAGCTGAGCTATTGCCAGCTCAAGCCACAGGGAGAAAGATGCTTAATGCAAAGATGTTTATGCAAGCCAAGATGTACTAAATGAATGCAAGCTAACTGAAGATGCAATGACAGATGCAGAAAAATTTAGCAAAGATGTTTAATGCAAAGATGCTTAATGCAAAGATGTTTATGCAAGCTAACTGAAAGATGCTTAATGCAAAGATGTTTATGCAAGCCAAGATGTACTAAAAAAAAATTTAGCTAAGTTACAGAGCTAATGAAAGATGCTTGAGCTTACTACTAAGAAGAAAGATGCTTCAACAGAGATGCAAATTACAGCTAAGTGCAATGATATAATAAGAACTACAATGCAAACATATATACAGGGATGCAAATTCAGTGAAGCAAGACAAAGATCGAAACAGGGCACACGCCAAGTCCCCGGCAGCGGCGCCAAAAACTTGGTAGGCCTCGAAAGTGTATGAAAATTATGACCTACATGTTATACCGCAAGTGCACGGCGTCTATCGGAGACGCGGCAAGTACGGGTCGATCCCACAAGGACTTGTGGTGCTCTGATTTTGATCTAAGGTTTGCTAGACTGAGTTTCAAGTGACAATGTGTAACACAGATGATTTGTTGCCGATACGGCTGAGATGTAGTGACAATGAACCTAAACTAAGGTAAACAGTGACAAAAGGGTGCTTGGGTCTTCATTCCACCACTAAATTCCTAGTATGTGTTCGACTAGATTGAGTTTTCTTGTTCCTATGGCAGTTGAGGATAGACTGTCACTTCCACCACTTAACTAAGGAGTTTCACCTTGTAATCCTTGATATCGGTGAAGTTACTAACCCGGAGACCTTTGGTTGTCTAATTAAGCACAACCGGTCAAGGGAATTAGCATTAGGACCTAAGGGTTGAGTGCAATACAACAACATAGTTGTAGTCTAACTACAATGGATCTATAATTTAAAGTATCCATTGTGAGAGTAAAGTGTTGGGTATTAGAATTGAAGATTCTCTTTATGATTAAGCACTCAAGATAACCAAACGAGTTTAATACACGGTCATGGAATTAGGGTTTCATCAAACCCTAGCAACTAAATTAAAACATGAAAAAGAGAAATTAAATCTACAAGGATGCTCCGGCTAATCCAGGCATAGTTTTATCAACCCAATTCATTGCTATTTATACATGCAGCTGAAAATTCTCCAAACCCTAATTTTCCCAAAAATCGAAATTTAAAATTAAAATAATTCAACATACCTTAACCCATACTCTGATTCTGCTCTCTCTTCTGTCTAATCGCCTCAGAGCTCTTCTTGCTTGATTGAGTGAAACCCTAGCTTTAGATATCTCTAAATTAGCCTCTAGGGTTATGAGAGAGGCTAAGAGAGAGGTAACTAATAGCTAGAGAGGAGGGAAGGTGGTTGCGAGGTGAGGTTGGTGGGCTGCGGTAGGCTGTGGTAGGAGAGGTTGGTGGTGGAAGATGATGGTGGTTACTGCAGAGTTGGTCGGGGAGAGGAGATGGGTTTGCGAGCTGCCGCGAGAGAAGAAAGAGAAGGATGGAGAGAAATGGTTTGGTTCGATTAGGGTATAGGGGTATGGGCATTTCTTTGTGAGGCGGGTGCGGCTACGGACGATGAGAGAGTAGAGCGATCGTTGGATGAGGCGGCTACGATCCCGAACGGCCGAGGAGGTAGCGGTTTTGGCGTGATCGGTGTAGCGCGGGAGCGTGATCTTCGATGCACGGGAAGCGGCGACCGTTGGATGAGGGAGAAAGAGATCTCAACGTCTCGAAGAGACGGGCTCGGATCCGGGTCACGGGTGGGTCTATCTCAAGCCCATGTCTTGTAGATGAGTTGCTACTTGTTGGGTTGCAATCCATTGCCAGCCTTGAGCTTCGGCTCGCTGCTCCTTGGGCACTTGACTCCAATTCTTCGCTCTTTTGGCTCCTCGGGATTCTCAGAGCTTTGTTTATTGCCTAAAAACACAAAATTAATTAATACAAATATTTATTCTTGAAAACAAAGAAAACAGAACTGGGATAATATCGATTTCTAAGTCGCAAAAGATGAGTAAAATGCCAATAAAAAGGTGTATAAATATGCACTATTTGGCACTCATCGGTATCATCATCAAATTTGGTA
>JAJJWW010003266.1:0-22452 GCA_023531295.1 Papaver armeniacum
TCTTTGGCCATTCTTATCGCTTCAAATGCTGCAAGTGCTTCGACTGTTCCTCATCTTGCGCTATCCCCGCCTTTGAGATCGCTCCCTTGCAATCCCCTGTATGAGAAAAACTAATTAGTCCAATGCCCATAGTATTATTTTCTTTTAAAAGGATGCATCAAAATTAATCTTTTGAAAACCAAATTCCGGTAAAGTCCAAGATGTTTGAGTTCTTAAAGTACTATTCCTTGTTCGCTATGTTAGACTCGCTTAAGCATATTCCTCTCCCAATCAGAGATTTCTTTTTCACTATTCTAATATAGCTTGTGACATTAACGAAACACCCTCAAAGACTATTGCACATCTAAGTTTCCATATGTGCCATAAAGCAAAGCTAACTGTTCTGATATATCTCAGGTTGTTTGGATTATTGTTACTATTACTAGCAAACCAAGAAGCAATCCAATCTTTGACTCTGTATCCCATCATTTATACTGCGAAATTGGAGTCTATAGCGGTTAGTAGATTCTTAGAAATGACAATCAAAACAATGATTCACAGCCATTTGCATTCCACAAAAAGGGACAAGAATCGTCAATTTCGTGTCAAAACTCTAGCTAACATATGCCTAACAGCTAAGCAGTCATGAACACATCTCCACAAAAAGTGTTTAATTTTTTGCGGAAGATTAATTTTCCAGAAGGACTTCCAAGGGAAAGTGATAACTTCATTACCATAAATCTCATCCATAATACACCTGTAAGCAGATTTGACACTAAAGGAACCATTATAGGATGGTTTCCATCTAAGAATATCATTTCCAGACTGAGGAATTCTTATAGCACAAATATCTCTTAAGCAGTATTGTTATCAAAAAGAGAGTTCAAAAGATCAACATTCCATTCTTTTTCCCCACAGCACAAGTTGGTTCCGCAGTTTTCATATTAGAAGAAGCAAAAGTAGTGTCTAAAAAACGATTTCTATTAGGAATCCACCTGTCCTTCCAGATTTCAATTTTACTTCCGTCTCCAACCTCCCAACAATAGTGTTTTTTAATCATTTCTAAACCTCTACAGACACCTCTCCAAATCCAAGAAACATTTCCTTGGTTCACAGCATGAAGGGGATTACTATTCGGAAAATATTTATGGGATAAGATTTGGACCCAAAGAGCATCAGTTTCAGTCAAAAGCCTCCAAGCAAGCTTAGAAAGTAAGGCAGTATTCAAGTGTTCGTTTTCTTAATATTTAGGCCTCCTAAAGCTATAGGCTTAGTGACATTATCCCAATTCCTAAAGTACCCACCCCTAGCACTACCTTTCTTATTCCACCTTAAACGTCTTTGGATACCATCTAGTTTTATCTGTCATCCTTTTAGGCATTGGAAAAAAACTAGATGGTGAGACGCTAAAGTACCAAGAGTAGATTGTATAAGGACAGTTCTACCTGGTTGATTCAAGTGTTTCCTTTCCAAGTAGCTAATCTTTTATCACAACTAACATTTAAGTGACTAAAAGTCTCCATTTTATTCCTATGAATTAAGAGAGGCACTCCTAAATACTTATCTTGAGTCCTAATCTCTTTATATTCAAAATGTTGCCAATCCGCATCTTAGTCCTAGGATCATTTTCGGGCAAAAGCTAATCCAGATTTCTCAAAATTTATAGCCCGGCTCTAATACTTACTAAACATGCTTAACATATTTTCAAGGTTTCTAGCTCCTTTTACACTAGCTTTAGTGAAAACAAATAAGTCATCTGCAAAAAACAGATGACTTACAGAGGGGGCCTCTTTGGTAACTCTAATTCCTTGAATCTCATTCTTATTCTCAGCATTAATAGGCATTTTAGATAAAACATCCATACGTTATAAAGAGATAGGGTGACAAGGGTCTCCTGTCTTTGACCGTAGGATAGTAAACTTCACCTGGGGACCCATTTAGAAGGATAGACGAAGAGACTGTAGTAATGCATTGTTCAATCAGCCCGCACTAATGTTCATGGAAACCTAATCTTGTTTCAAAATATCAAGAAGAAAATGCCACTCAATTCTATCAAAGGCCTTAGACATGTCTAATTTGACTGCCATAAGGCCTGATTTTGTTCTATTTTTCTTCATAGTGTCAACCATTTCATGCGCTATCACTATGTTATCCGTAATCTGCCTAGAGGACAGGAAAGCAGCTTGGTATGGGCTGATAAATTTATCCATAACAGTTTTTAGTCTACTAGCTAGGAGTTTAGATATAATCTTATAACTCACATTGCTCAAACTTATAGGTCTGTAATCTGCAGGACATTTAGGAGAATCATTTTTAGGAATTAGAGACACAAAATTGTGATTCAATTGTTTAAGCAAGAACCCAGAGTTAAAGAAACTCTTAACCATAGCAATTGTGTCGTTACCAACAATATCCCACATCTGCTGGTAAAAACCAGGTGGGTATCCATCTGGACCAGGGGATGTCCAAGGCTGCATTTGCCAAAGAGTATTCTTGATTTCCTCATCAGTTGGGATACTAATAAGGAACTCATTTTCCTCTTCAGAAATACAAGGAGTTAGGACCTTAAGGAAATCAACATTTCTAGGGGGATTAGTAGTACTTCCTATCTTACTAAAATGATCTCTAAGATCCTTAGCAATCATACTCCTATCAGTTAACCAAATGCCCATACTGTTTTGCAAACAATTTATTTGAGTCCTTCTCTTCCTAAATTTGACTTTATCATGAAAATACTTAGTATTTTTGTCATCAAAAGTCAAGATGTTCTCTTTGGCTCGTTGCATATAATAATCTTGTTTGACATTATACCAATGTTGTAAAGATTCTTCTAGATTAACAAGATGATCAAAGTCACTATCAGAGTTCAAATTCATTTTAACAACACTAATCTGATGCTGAATATCATTAATATGACTTTGAAAATTACCGAAAACAGTTGAGTTCCAATGCCTCAAAGCTATCTTCACATTATATAAACATTTAGCATGCTTAAAGGCCTTAGAGCCATTCTCCTCAGTCACCCAGTTTCTAGCAATGACATCCCTACAAGAGTTATCACTCAGCCAGCACCTATTAAACCTCTGCGGTTTTCTAGTAGGATTAGACTCCCTAGAACACACTAAGAGAATAGGAACATGATCGCTGCCAACACTATTTAAGTGATAAACTACAGCAGTAGGGAAGAAATCCAGCCAAGAACTATTAACAAGAGCCCTGTCTAATCTTTCCAGGATTAAAGCTTCACCACTTCTACGATTACTCCAAGTGTAAGGATTACCAATAAAGTCAAGATCAATAAGACCAAAATGATTGATGTGATCTTTAACCTCATCTAAATGAGTTTGAGATATTAGATTACCTCCCAGTTTTTCCTCCTGCTTAATTATAAAATTTAGATCCCCCAAAATAACCCAAGGACATTGATACCTATAAGATAAACTATCAAGGTAAGCCCATTGATTATCCCAACCTCATTAGTTAAGGCACCATACATGCAATTTAACAGTATGACCACTCCTAGAATCCATGTTAACTAGGACAGATATGAAGTTATGATTTGTATCTACCAAGTCTATATGAATACCATCCTTCCATAGAAGAAAAAGACCCCTTAAGCTCCTATGGGATTAACAAAAGAGAATTCATATAATTATAGTTATAAGTATAATTATACATCTTTTATCCATAGTTTTAGTTTCACTCAAGAAAACAATATCGTGGATCATTTGACCTAATGAGTTCTCCTAGATGTTGTCTAGTATACTTATTCCCAAACCCTTGTACATTCCATGACATAACTTTCATGATGCAATTCTCAAATGTAAAAGCAATTATTTCCAATTCCAGGTTTAAGAGAAAACGTTCTACAAAATAAAAATGTAAAGTGAAATTTTTGTTGAGAAGAAAACCCCCCAGAAAAATATCAATTGACCCTAGACTATCTCCAAAGCAGAACATCAAAAATTCTAAAATAACAATCAAAAAACAGACCGAAAACCCTAAAATAACAACCAAATCTCAAATTAAAAAAGAATTGAATTATCGAGATTAAACCACTTAAAAATAATGGAATGCTCCAAAATTAAATTAAGACTAACCTGATTTGTGCCAATCATGCAACTCCATAAGCTTTGTAGCCACGTTCCACCACCTCTTTCCTCTTCCTCAACATCTTCCATGCTTATAACCCGATCTAGATGAGAATCATTAGTATCCTTTGTATGAGAAGTTTTACCTCCGCATTAATTGGACAGGAAATTTTGTTAGGGTTCTCAAGTTGGTGAGGGGGATTTTCATAAGAACTCGATAATTGGTGACCTGTGAAAGAATTTTACGTAGATAAGGAAGGCGAGTTTCGATTCATCTGTCTTGGATCGTTTATGCCTTTTAGGATCTTTTTCAACTTCCTCAGCTTCATTAGGCCCGATTACCAAAGGTCAGCCCAATACCATTCCTTTCTTCCATTACAACTATTTGGTCACTAAGATTTTCTTCGACCTTCCAACAAATGCTTATTACCTTCAAAATGTCCTGTTCCATTCTTCAGTTGTCATTCGAATCACTCTATGTTGTTCTGCATATTCCTCACAGCGTGCAGCATTATGTTGAATTACAAAACACTTGGGACAGATTTTTCTTGGTTGTTTCTCATAGTGATAAATCACCCAACACTCCTCTAAAGACAGCACGCAACCAAGTACCTCGTTTTAGTGGGTGAGTAATATCAACTTCTACATTGGCTTTGCATGACTTTCCAACCTTAGGCTTAGCATCTTCGTGGTCTTCCTCCATTTTCTTCCCCAATCTCTCTACACATTTTTGCAAGCATATCATCTTCAAGATGCTCCAGTGTTAGGTCTCTAAACTGAACACAATACACTTGGTGAGAGAAATCATATTTTGAAATTTCTTTTCTAGGGTCATATTCTCGGAGAATCATTAAGTACCCCAGAACATTCCAAGGGGCTTCTTTCAACACCTCCACAGCAGCACCATCTTTGGAGAACTTAAAGACAAATAAGTTTGTTCCCATTGATTTCATCTCCCATCTCTTAAACATGCTCCAGGGACACATTAAGTTCTTTCTTGATTTTCTTGAGATCAAGTGGATCTTTTTCGATAATTTTACCAATAAAATTTGTTGTTCCAATTATTTGTCGCTGCATTAACCTCTTCAACAAAGTGTTAAGAGTTCTTCGCTTGGAATCGGAAGACTCCTACTTATTGATGCACCTTTCATTTGTTTTGTAATGCTAGCAAGATGAGACTGAGAACTTGAAGCCATAGCTTTTTTACTGTGCTTGGGATGTATCTTCTGCCGGGGATTTATAAACAGATGAACTAGGGTTTCCACACCATGACCAAATAAGTGAGAAAATATATTATTTACTAGGATGATTCTTGTGTATCTTTGTCTGGTAATATGTCTTAACCTAAAGGAGGAAACTTTCCTAGAATTTCCGTGACCCAAATCCTGAGAATATGCATGGTATCTCGGCCTAAGAAAAGGCTTGAATTCTGGAGTAGTAAATCTAAATTTTTGAATTTCCAGACTTTGCGCCCTCCAAGGTTGGAAAATTCCAAAATTATCCTTATCTTCTTGTCTCTGGGACAGTTCCATGGGATCTTGATCTGATGCTTTGATCAAACTGAGAAGATACTTCTCTTTTTCTAAACATGGATTAGCTCTAATGGTTATGAAGAAGATAAAACTAATCATACAACTTAGGATATATGCCAAAAGCACGACTGCTGCAACATAGATGATTCTCTTCAATGTACTCATTTTTAACATTAAGCTTCTTGAAGACGACACGACTGTCCAGAGAGGAAAGAGATGATGAAAAACTGCTACAAAAACACGACTGTTTAAGCTTTCCATGGAGTACACAAATGCTGCAAATCAAACAAAGTTAGTTATCCATAAAAAGAATAATGCAAAGGTTAAAATTATGAAAAAACAGTAATACTTTTCATGAAAGAACAACCCTATAGATGCGTTTTCGTCATGGTTGTATATCTGACAAGACATTGAATAACGAGTCTAAAATCAAATGCTTCAAAAAAAAAAAAAAAAAAAACGAGTTAAAATCAAATGCGTAGGAGTATTAAAGAAAGAACGAGTTAACTCGTTAGATTTTGTGAGTGACTCAGCCAAAAACAACAACACCCAGAAAATCAACAACACCCAGAAAATCATTTTTTCTTTGACGATAAAATGTTTGATAAAGAAGATTTACAATTATTACAAATTGGATAGGAAGAGAGATATAATTATGATGCTCATGTGCTGGTAAATTAAGAAATAAAAAAGTCAACTAACTATATATAAGGATAGGATTGTGAGAGATATAATTAGGATCTAGGTTAGTTACGTATTAGTTCATATGCAATGAGTATATGCATGTGCTGATAATTTAAGATAAAAAGTCAACTAACTATTTTGTTTATACCACTATCTACACAAATATAAAATAAATATCTGCATTCAATGAAAGGAGTTGAATAGACTAATTTTTAATTTTGGTATACTAAATAAATAATAATTTCCAATAATTGATCTTGTGAGTTATTTAGAGTAATTTGTTTCGCCACTACTAAATATAAATACTTTATTTTCAAGGATTTGATTTAACTAACTAACAATGGTATAAACTCGATTAAATTATGAACCCACAATTGGGGATATCAAAACTAATCGAGGGATATAGCTACATGACAAAAACTGGATCCATATATCAAACTGGGACACCCCTTATGTAATTATTTTTTTTTAATTCCTAATCTAACCCTCACTAATCAGGTTTAGTGGTTAATAATAATTAGGAAAATCTTAAGTATTTGGGGATAGATTAGTGTGTATTTTTATTTGAATTTGTGTGAGGTGAGAGTAGAAGGAGGGAAAAATATTTTAGAGTTGAAATATTTTTGTGAAAATGGGAGATGATTATGAAGAGAGAATTGCTGCTAAGAGGTTGAAAATTTGATTTTTTTTTTTTTTGAATCCACCATTTTTGCAGCTGAAAAAGCTCGGTGCCGGTATGATATTCAACCAAAAAACCATGTCGGCATTTGTTGGAAATTTTTGTAAATGTTTGCCACGGTCCGAACAAAATTTTCTGGTTTTGATCTTCAAAACTATTTTTTTTGGTTTTAATGAGTCCACCGCCTACGATCCGTTAATTCTCGGGCATGCCGATTACCTATGCCGGCATAGTATGATGCTAAAATTTCTATGCCGGCACATGATATAAAGTATCCAAAAATTGATTTTTTTTTCACTTGACTACGGCATTGATAGATTTATATCGAGCATACGCATTTAGTGCCGGCATTGAATTCATCAATTCCAAAGATGGTCTTCATCACCTCGGCGATGTAAAAATATATTTCGGCATGTTCTTCATCACTTCTACGAGATCTTCATCACTTCCTCGGCATGGTCTTCATCACTTCCGCGTGGTCTTCATCATTTCCGACATGGTCTTCATCACTTCCGGCGTGGTCTTCATCACTTCCAGCATGGTCTTCATCACTTCCGGCGTGGTCTTCATTATTTCCGGCATGGTCTTCATCACTTCCGGCATGGTCTTCATCACTTCCAGCGTGGTCTTCATCATTTCTGACATGATCTTCATCACTTCCGGCGTGGTCTTCATCACTTCCGGCATGGTCTTCATCACTTCCGAATATGAAAAAAAAAAATCGTTTTCAAAGTGAGGAGCCGACAGTGAAGGAGAAGAGAATTTGAAAGGGAGTGGGAAAATTTAGAATTTGAAAGGAAATGGGGAACATTTGAGTTTCAAAGCTTTAACCCTAAAAGAGATTAATAAGAAGTGGAGATGGAAATGGGGGATATGTTTTTGTTTTTTGATTTTTAGTTTTTTAATTTTTATTTTGAGGGAAGGGTGTTTTAATATTTTCGCCCCAAAAAATACCCCTTAGCGCACACCTTTGTTTGGCGAAGTAATTCATATCCCCTAATTAGTTTTGATATCTTCAAATTGTGGGTTCTTAATTATTTGTGAAGATTTGTTTCAACAAACGAATATTGGTGTTTGCTATAATAGACAATAATTGAATGCATATATTAGACAATAATTGAATGCATATATTAGTGCATTATATTTAATAATTTAAATAAATTAATAGAGTTATACTATAATCAATAGAAGTATAGGCCAATCGCAAAGGAAGCTGCCACTCGTATTTTATATACATAGATTATTTCTTACTTTTTTTCTTTTTTTTCTTCTAAAATAAAAATCCAAACAAAACTCTGTTTACCCACCATTACATCAAATTAAGCACTTGGTTACTCAAATATATGATGGTAACATTACTTAAGAAACAGTCGCTAATTTATTATTTATCCGATTAATGCAGCAGCAAAACCCAGTAGCTGTATCAATCTTAGTTGACGTAAGGTATCCAAAACTAGTTAAGAATTCAAATAGCTGTTTAAACTTAACTAATCAACATATATATATCACCAAATTAGAATTCTAGTATTGATCTGTATTTCTCATTGTTTATTATTAATAGAATAATACACATTAATGATGGCATTTTAAATAAATGATGTTTCAAATCTATTATTGATTGAATGAAGCTTCTTCCCTTCATACGTTCTATTAAGAATTTTAATTAAAGACAATGTTAACTCTACATCTCTCTATTAGGTTTTTCATATAAATACCAACACTTCTTTGTTTAAACACATCAATCTCAAAACATTTCCGATAACAAAGCCCTCTAATTCCTCTACACATTATTCATTTTTATTTCTTTCGTTATAGAAAATGAAGATGTCCGGAGAGCACTAATGATTTTTATGATGATGGGAGTATTATCAATATTATCAAATGCCCAAGCTCAAACGCATTGGTATAAAGATCCTACATTGTTTTTGAATATTTATCAGGTGAGATCGGTTTGTGGAAGCTAAACGATCCTCATAGTGAACCCTATTGTGTCAAATAACGGTGTAGTTGGTGACTTCACAAACTTAGGAACATCACTGATTACCTGTCACTGGTTGATCATTCTTTTCAATGGAAGAAGAGCGATTTCTTTTACGCCTTGGCAGCTTTTATATACAAATATGATTGTCTAGTAAACTTTTACGGTGAGCTTCTTCCCATAACTTTTCCTCGTGATAGATTTAATAATTACTTACCTCAAATGACCAAACCAGTACGGTTTTGGACACGTGAGGTAGTGAACATGCCCAATTATGGTTTTACTGTTTCCTCGATTCCATATCGTGAGGTTACATACGTAGGAGGGGATCTCCCGTGGAACCCAGGTCTGAAGAAAAGAAATTAGCCCTCGAAATTATTTGAGTGTGAGGAAGAACGTGCAACTCTTGAAGATGAACTGAAAAAGGAGAAAAAAGTAAGAAAATTTGCATCGATAATCTTGGAAAATTGGGAAAGAGAATTGGCTTGATAAACTAATTTTGTGTTCATAAAATCTCTGGTTTGTTTCATTTGGGTTTCGGTGTGTTCCTTGATCTATTTTCATCTATATTTGAATTTGATCGGGTTTTGGTTTGCTTTGTCTCATTAGTACATGATAATTTATGTCTCATTATTAAATAACTTGTGCGGGTTTAGAAACCAATAATAAAGTGTGTGTGTTTGTACTCTTGAATTAATAATAATGCTTTCGATATTCGATTTCTTATAGTATTTATTAATACTTATCAAAAATTTCTACAACAGTTCACTAAGATACAACATATATTTATCTGCAACTATGCTTAATTTTCTCCATCAAATTTTTTTTCCGGTTAGCTAGTCACACAAATTATTGATGTTTAATTGACATACATTAAATATATATGCAAGAGATACACTCAAATGACCGATCAAGAACTATCCCCAAAATATGGTACAAAGAGATTTGCTTGGAAAACAGTAGAAATGATCAAATTAAGGTTTAGCCATAGTGATGAAGTTATGCGAGTAACTATA
Organism: Papaver armeniacum; assembly: GCA_023531295.1. NCBI lineage: Eukaryota > Viridiplantae > Streptophyta > Magnoliopsida > Ranunculales > Papaveraceae > Papaver > Papaver armeniacum. Next base: position 9,960 of record JAJJWW010003266.1, read on the forward strand.
TCTTCCTAATAAAGATCGTAAGAGGCATCTCCAATGAAAATTCACATATTAGTTATAGAGCACTTAAACTCTCATTCTTTTAAATTATCGAGCAACGTACCTTGGGTTATTATGGAAAACTAAGTTATATATGGTGACATTTTATGAGACTCATAGCGTTGCTATAAAAGTTCACATTTTTTCATGTACAGTGGCACCGTATGTTTCGTTTGTTACACGAATATATTCACATGCATAAAATATACTACTAGATAATAACAAACTCATAATAAGATATAAATATCAATTGTACCAGAAGTCAATATCGCAAAATGCATTTGGAGAAAAAATAAAATAAAAACTATAACAATTAATCGTATGCAATGTTGTGAATTAACTTTCTTGGAAAGATTCGACGCCAAAAATTATGTTTGTTTCAGTGAAAGATTTTAACTCGGTATATTTTTGTCCATACTTACGCCTTAATTAATTTTATGATTTCGTTACATATCTATATGAGTCAACATTGTACTACGCCGACTTGAAAGGCAAGCAAATTAATTTAATTATTAGCCATTAAACTAATAAATTAATTTAACCGAGGGCATATATGAAACAATATCTAAATAAAAAAATTTAAGTAATTTTTTTTCTTTTTTTTTTTTTTTTTTTTTTTTTAAATAATGGTATACAATAAGTTTATCTATTTGTAAGAAAAAAATTTAAAAATGAAATAGGTCATTTATTTAGGACGGGAGGAGTATATGTAGGACAAAATTTAAAAATGAGTAGGTCATTTATTACTATTTAAAAGCGAGGGAGTATCTCGAGGTGTTTACGCACAACGTGTCCTAAAACGATTTGTCTCTGGTGCTGGTGCATGCTTCCTACTGGCCCCCAGGTGGCACTGAGTTGCACGTTCTGATCCGAGAATCCCGTATTTAGCGTATGTGTGGTGTTTGGTTCTTGTGTGCCTATTGGCTCCCCGCCCGTGCGGTGAACGCAGGGCCCCATGCGGCCTCTTTACCCCACTTCTTGTTCCCATTTGGTTCTGTGTTGCCTAATTATCGAGAAGGTATTGATGGTGTCCACCGTTTGTTGTTATTTTACCAACCATGGTAAAAAAAGATCTATCACGCACCGAGCGTATTCATTTGGAACGATCTATCTAAGTTGCTCATGCTTCCGTGCCTTAATTAACTTGGCTTGCTAGTTTTACTTGAGACGGTTGTCTCTGGTGGACAATACGTGATGGCGTGTGAGTGGTGTATGGTTCTCGTGTGTCAAGTTGGCCTCCGCCTCAGTAGCGCAGGCAGCAAGCCCGATTACCTCGTTTCAGCCCCGTCCCATGTTTCTTTTCAAAAGACTCATCGGTTCCGTACCTATCTATCGGAAAGGTATCACCTGTCCCTCGAAATTGTGAACATGTGAAACCATCCCGCATATTGTGAAGAGGGGGACTCCTCCCCAGATGCGGGCAGTGTTAGGATTGTGAAAGGGGGAATCCCAGAGTCAGCGCGCGAGGATATGGGTATATCTGCATTAATGGTCACGAATGCGTAATTCCATTGATACGGTGACTACTCTATCCTCTGCCTCCAAAAATGATGAACGCGGCACGGTGCCAAGGATGCGGTTCGATATCACATCTCTAACGGGTTGCTCGGCCAGGTGAGTGACATAGAAACTTAGGCCATAATACTTTTACGAGATGGAATCTCTACGAGATGATATCTCTAGCCCTACCGAGATTTGTTCGGGACAAAAGGACTTCTGTTATCTGTTATCGGAGTATCTGAGAGGCGATATTAGTTTTGTTTGTGGGGCATAATACATCTAGAAGTTTTGTTGTTTTCCTGCTATGCACCACGCTCTTCCACTGCCATTTGTTTATCAGGGATGGTTTCAAAAACCCAAATTTTTTTCAGGTAACATCAATAACCTGTCATCTTCATCACCGTGTTTATTAGTAGTTAATAATACTGATCTTTTAGTCCAGATTCTACTATTTTACCAGTCAAATCAACTTTTTATTTTCAAAGTTGTATCAAAACAGTGGTTATCACTCATCCCTCGTTCACATTTCATCAAAACCATTGCATAATCTTTATTTTCACATGATCCCCCCAAAGTGTATCTGGATTGATCAGGAACCAACCATCATCATCATAATCATATAGAAGAAACACCAAATTGGGTGTTTATCTCATCATTATATGGAATCTCTTGCTATGGTTAGTATCCCAATTGATCGGCAAAATATGTTTCAAATCTTGCTAGCTGGAGCCCGTATGAAGGCTTGTTCTTTTGTTTCTTACATCCTGTCTTGTGGAGGGTTAGATATAAGTCTCCATTTTTGGACCAGGCGCATCCAGGTTTTCTCTTTATTTCTCTTACATGTTTTTGATTTAAAAAGAGGAACATGAAAATGATTTCTTTTATGAACTTTGTGAAGCATATAGCATGTTAGCACTACCTGTAGGGTTGGTATAGAAAGACTCGGTTTAGGTTTGTTTTATGCATCTATTGTGGAACTTATGTATTACTTTTTATGAAGTTAGATAGTTCTGCAGTTTAATCTTGCGAACATAGGTTGAATGAACTTTATTTTTGTCTTATTAGTACTACCTGGTTTCGATTACTGGTTCTCGTATATCCATCTGGAGCAACCAGTAATGTGTAGGTTGGATAGGTTTTTCCTGTTCCCGTAAGTCATGTCTTTTCAGAAATCCAGTCACCCTTTCAATTAATTTGGGTCAGAGTGAGATTCTCGGGTTGAGACTTCAGGTGGAGCACGATGCAGGAGCACTCTCCCCTTGCTGACGAGTTACTCGATTGACTGGATCCCTGGGATGTTTGGGATTTGGCTCGACCCAAAAGATTAATCCCACATGGGATATGCGAGTTCTAGGTGGAGACTAATAAGGTGTGGAATCTCCCTACATAGTAACGAGGCATTTTCGATTAAAACCCCACACCTGTCTGGCCAAAGATGGTGAAAGTGGGGACAATATCGGTACTATGTAGCGTCCGTAGGATCCATCAAATGGTATCGAGCTAGGGCTACTAAGAAATCGAATGGTTATGGATGTCAACCCTAAGGAAGGATGAGGTGCGCAAGGTGGAGTTAGGTGGTGCGGAACACTTTAACTCGGGTGGAGTATGGCAAGCCAAGCTCCTCCCTCTCTAACTCAGTGGAGCAAGCTCGAAGTGGCGGCCAAGGCTCAAGGGCGCATATTGACCCGTAACCGGGTTCGACGGTAGTATACTGGATGATGATCGTGTACGGTAGATTGAGTTGGCATGCAGTAAACCTAAGTGGTGCCAATCAATGTGGAGTTGTGGACATGAAGGAGCAAGGTGTACCTCAAGATGTTACATAACGGTGATCGTACGACGATAGTTGGTGAGATAGCTTGGATCTCGCCAAGGTGGAGATTGTTGGGGATTTGGATCGACCCAAGCCCATGAGATTAGTCCACATGGGATATGCAGAGTTCTAGGTGGAGACTAATAAGGTGTGGAATCTCCCTACATAGTAACGAGGCCTTTTCGATTAAAACCCCATACATGTCTGGCCAAAGGTGGTGAAAGTGGGGACAACATCGCTACTATGTAACGTCCGTAGGATCCATCATGGGCTTTGTAGTGCAACCATAAATATGGCCTTTCCAACAGTCACAGCTTTTGAGAGATATGGTCCAGTCTCCCTTCACCACTATGATATTATCAGTGGTTTGTTAAGTTGGAATTTTCTCTAGGTAATTCGTAATGCTGTTTGTATACTCTCAAGTACTTTTATGTATCGAATTTTGTTTTTCGGCTCTCAGGTTTCCGAAGATGATGCTCTCAATGTTCCCAAAAGTTTTGTAACTTGCTCATGCATTTTTTGTTCTTGTGTGTGCTCAGCTTATTTTCCCTTGTTGATGTTTCCTAGAATCATCATTTCTAACAATGCAGTATATTGCGTTTTTCGGATTCGATAATTGGTAGTAGGATGAAACTTTCATTAATAGTTTACTACTATGTCTGGTTCAAGATCTAAATTAATAAATTATGGGTATCATCGAGACGGATCATCGATTAAACAAAATGAATCAAACATAAAATAAAGAAGACAAGAGAATTAAAGTGGTTCGGCACTAACGCCTACGTCCACTGAGAAACCCCGTAGGGTGAATTAGATTGATCTCCAGACTTATTATGCTGGGATAGTTTTACACTTACATGATAACTCTTATTTATAGAGTGGGTAAACCTAAGAGATAACACAAAATATCATTTGACTAGGTAATATCTATAAAATTGATTCCACAATTATCTAGGATATCTTTGACTGTATCTTCACTCGTGCACAAACTGCACGGCCACTTATTTTGGTCTTCACGGTTACCTTGATATCTTGTATATGAAGGATATATTCTAACATAAATTAAGACCAGTATAAGCTAATATAAGGGAGCCTATTGTTATAACCTTCCTGAATTGTTTGAATGATTTAACTGTCTCTTTTTGTAATCTAGTATCTTCTAACCATCATTCTAATTCGCCTTTTATTGTGCATTGTGACTGAAGGAGGGTAATATTGAGGCCCAAGAGGATATGCTGAAGAGGCAAGGCCGCAACGGACCTGCTAGTTCCTAGCAGGACAAAATTTAAAATTTTGATTTAGAAGGCTGCCACTGCCATGCTTTGCTAGGAAGAGTTTGCAAACTTATACTAGAACCCGAGGTCGTTTTGGTGATGAAAACCAATTTAGAAAAGAAGCACTGACTGGATCATAGATAGATCAAAACTCAAGGCTGTTCAGGTATGAGGAACTATTTAAACAGTACTTGCTTATAATTATGTTAGAATTATAAGGTGATTACATGTCGTAATTTTGTTTAAATTACCGTGAAGAAATTTAAGATGTGTAACCCCTTGCATTAATAGAAAATTTCTTGTTCTATTGAAAATTGAGCTTACAGATTTATGAAAACCATTATTCAAATCAAAATCTTGTAAAACAAAAAATTAGTATCTGGATATTCACAAAGACAAATCTGTGAGGAGGTGGCTTCGAGATTGTTCACCCAGATCACAGCCACACCTTCTCGGCAAAGCGGGGTCCTCCTTGGCCTTGTTGCTGCCTACCTCAGCCCCCCCTTGTATTCCAAAAGTTACTAAAACTACGTTTGTTTTTAAATTTGATCAATTTTTTTTTTTTTTTTTTTTTTTTTAAATAAGTAGGTGAAGTGATCTTATGAAGTTCGTGTATATAACTTCAGTAAAAAATGTAGCTTATGAGGAAAAGGCCCGTGGGAGTAAATTTCATGCTTCAGAGAGGCTTCAATCTAAATTAGGATAGGCTGGATAGCTGGTGGTGAAGAATATACAGTCAGATATATCTACTGCTGTATTTTTGGGTGGTGATATTTAGGTTTGCGCGTAGATACGAATCAAAACAAGAACAAACCAAGCACTTGCATTAGTAAAGAAGATGAGTATACATAACAATCAAAACTGAACGGTTAAAAAAACAACTACAAATGAGAGAACAAGGCGGAGTTTCACACAATAGAACCCAGTTCCCTGCTACGTCAGGGTTCAGGGTGCCTTTTTAAATTTAACATACTCAAGTAACCTTATTATAACCCCTATGAGTGAAAGAATGAGAAATAAAGTTGCAGCGACCAGATAAATACCCGCCCATGGATTGTCAAAATATGTTCTCCTCAATGTTGCTTTGCAGAAATTCCAACGGTCACAGTAATATATGTTCACTCTCTTGTGTATATCAGCGTAGTAGTCGTCTTTTAAATATATGTCAGAACAAAGCTTATTGAAAATGTTACAGACATCATCATCGGTGCCCAAAGTATGAGTAATGATTCCCTGATTACGAAGTAATGTGACATCTTCCGCAGAACTTACCAGGTTATCCATGAATATGGCATATGAGGTCATGTAATATGGAGATCCATTTCGATCGAAGTACTGTTCTGAAGCAACGAGATTCCTAAAGAAGCGACCAGTATTTATGCCGACTACAAGAGTAGGTATGGTCATCACTCCGTCGTCAAATTTAACATCTAGGAAACTACCATCATCAGGGCCCATTTTGAAGCTAACTCCTGCTCGTGCCAACTCTGTCGCACTTGGAATTACACTTCCTGATAACTTATGAGAACTGTTGGGTGTAGGGGCGATAAATATGATGATGCACTTGAAAACTTGCAGGAACGCATTTTTAAGTATTGTGATCAGCTTTGTGCACTTTGAGAAGGGTGAACAATTGATAACAACAGGCTTATTATTGGGATGAGTATCAGGGTGCATGGATTTAGCTACTAGATCGAGCAAGTGCTTATTACCTTCCCCCAGAGATGCTAGTTTCAACTTGGTAATGGTGTTGATTTTTCTCGGCAACTCAATATTGTCTTTCAAAGAGTTCAGCGCAACCCCTTGAAAGGACATGCCCTTTGGCTGGTTCTTATGATCTGCTGTTAGGTTGTACAAACGTTCAAGAACAAACATAGGAATTTGGTTTTCGAAAAGCAAGAGATCCCAGAGAAGCGTATTCTTGCCCCAAATGTTATGAAATAAAAACTTGTCGTCCACCAGCTTCGTTCCTGTTAATGCATGGAAGACTCCGATGATAAACAGACCGTCAACCACCATCATCTCTATAAATTCCTTGCTTTCGAGGTTGATGGTTTCCGAGTAGCACTGGCGTATTTTTTCTTCCATCTTCCCAACAGATTCAAAGCAGTTCTTGAATACTCTTTGTATTGTATCAAAATTATGCTCTTCTCTTGTTCGATTTAGAACGTTGCTCATATAGTGCAGCTTGCATTCTTCCATTGCTTTAAGGTTTTCTTTTCCCCTGTGAAAGGGACCAATAGATACCATTAAAGGAGCATATGAACTAGGCTCCGTCGCCTTGTGAAGCTTTTCATGCACTCTGTGTATACAAATTAGGTCCTGATAAGGACGCCAAAGATGCTCACTACTTCTGTCAAACTTTGCTAACATTTCTTCAATTGGAATTGATAGTTGTTCATTCTTCTTCCCTTGAGGCAGTAGAGGATGATCAACTAGGACTTCGCTATCACCCTGAGTTGCCATTATATGAGAGTTTAACAAGGATTAGAGACACGATTTGTAGCAAATTGATAGAACTACTCTTGTTGATCTCCTCAGAGATTACCCTGTTATAGAGAAGCTACTACTACTATAAGAATAACCACTAGGCTCAAACAAAATAGACAGCACAACTAAAATTCCAAGAACAATGCAAAAAATAAATAAAACATTGGTCCAAATAATTTCAATTCCCCACCAAAAGCCAACTTAACGATCATTAAAGATTCAGGTTTTAATTATTTAATTTATTTACGTAAGCAGCCTGTGCATTACAAAATTTGAATTGTTTGAATATTATAATTTATTAATTATCTCCTTAAAGTCTGATTGATTGATTGATTTATGTTTGTCCCGTTTTGATCTAGCATTAAAAATCCTTGGTTGTCTCTTTACTTCGCTTCTTCCTTTTTTGATTGATAATTAAGCTTGCATGATTTAAAACAACTAAGGTTCAACAGCAACCAGTCTTGGTGTTGCTACACCTATATAGCATCATATTTCTTATCCATACTCCTTCATGTTTCTTAGCAGTAACATCTTTGGCTAAACTTCACTTGATAAAACGAGTCTTGTCTTGGTTTTCTCTTTCACCTTCTTGCTCTCCGGATGAGTCAAATAAATAACAAATTGGTGAAATTGAAGGGAGTGGGTGGTAAAGTGACTACTCGTACATTAGGGTTATTGAAGTCTCCTCCAATGCCATGTTTGGATCCCACTCAAATAACTTTACCACTGTATTATAGGAACATTTGCTCAAGTAAAAAGTTTACCTCTTTTCCCGCAGATGTAGAGCTATTTAACTCGAGCTGTTTGTTTGGTCGGAAAAATGAAATCACTAGAGGGAAATACTATTGGTTTCACCTATTTGCCACTCACGTTTCTCCTGTTTGCCACCCACCTTAATTGCCACTCTCATTTATCCTATTTACCACCCATATATTTTAGAATATATCCTAAATACCACTCTTTGACTTTTAATTTACACCCATATTAAAACCACCTAAATACTAAAAAAAAAAAAAAAAAAAAAAACCCTAAAACAACTATTCTTCTTCTCCCCACCACCGTCACCTTCTCCTCCCCACCACTGCATCTACTTCTCCCTATCTCCACCCACCGACCTCACTTGGCTATCTTTTTTAATGATTTTTAAAAATGAGAATGGATAACTCATTTAATTCGGTTAGTAATCGTAGACGCCGTAGAAGCCAGGATAACTCATCATATTATTCTCATCGTAGAATGATGGTTGAAGTTGTTCCGCGTGATTCTCAGGCTCATACAAGCTGTATAGCTGTGTAGATGTTGATTGGCTACATTCATATGAAGCGAATATATACATCCGAAAACTCATGGCAGATGACAAGCGATGCGTGGGTCTAAACTAAACCCCGATTTGATTGTTGCTGCTTAAATAAAGAGTAAATTGATGATTAATCTTCACCACCACTACTACCACTTCAACGAATTTTTAAAACAAAAAATAAAGTAAGTCACCAATTAAACAACCAACGTTGGGCTCTTAATGAGAAAAGATCAAATAAAATCATAAACTGTTAGTGAAAAATAATGATTAAGCATATCAGAGGTTTAGTGTTTGTGTTTTTAGGGAAAAGAGAGGACCTCTCCGTTAGGCGAAGAAGAATAATGATAGATGGCTTAGTCAAATTATATTTGACTTTTTATGGGTGGTAAATAGGAAAAATAGAATCGAAAGGTAAAATTGAATTAAAAATTCTGATGCGGGTGGTAAATAGGAAAAGTATGGGTGGCAAATAGGTGAAACCATACTATTTCACTTTCATATTTGATAAATATAAATTGATGGAGGACGGGGAGTAGTTAGGATTCCTCCCAAAGTTGGGGTATAAAAAACTTATGGTATATCGGTGGGTTTAGGATTTTCCTCTTTGACGAGTGGGTGAACAAGTCCATTGTGTGCGTTAAAGTTGGAAGATTTGGGATCTTATGGGCATAAGGGAACATGCAATTGACAGCCATTATGGATGTCTCATGTAGAAGAGAATATTAAACAAACTTATCTTTCTCTTACGGGACATTTATTTGGGTCCTTGTATCATACCAGGTGTCCTGGTAAGCTGGCCACGCCGATATGAAAAAATGAGCAGGGATAGAATTTCTAACGGGCGATCGACACTCTTTTATCTTTCAGAAAATGGGTCATTTGTCCAAAAAAAATTAAAACACGGTTCAAATGGACGAGTAAGAAAATTTTATGGGTGAAATGGACAAAAGAAAAATAGCAAAGATGAAACTGGATTCATCATGGCTTAAACTTAAAAAATAGCAAGGATGAAACTCGGATGCATCTCGTGTAAAATAAAAATAAGAAAAAATATTTGAAAATGGACGAGGATGAAGCCGGTTACATCCTCGCCTATTTTTAAATTTTTGTCCATTTAAACAAGATATCTAAATCTAATCTGTCCTTTTCACCCTGAAATTTTGATTTTGGTCTTTTTAACCAATTTTGTGTTTATCTTTTTGACAAGCTTTATTAGAGAATTAAAGAATTTACAAAAGTTCTATGAGAAGTAGCTAAAAACAAAAAAGAAAAAACAGAAGAAAATTACATAGGCTGAAAAGATTACATCCCAATTGTTGCCTACAGTCTGTTTTAGATGTATGCTTATTCCCAAGGATGCGAGCATGTTTTGAGGAAATGACCGCGCGTGTGATTGATTTCACACTTTCTTCCAATAGTGTGAATGATCCCCAATATCTTCCAAAAGTGTAACTGACTTTACCTAATACCCAAGGTATCTTTTATAGCCCGATGTCTATACATCTATAGCCTGATGTCCACATATTTATAGCTGATGTCCACATTTTATAGCTGATGTCCACATATTTTATGAATAGTGTCCGATGTCTAGACTTCGAAACATGGATGTATGCATATATCCAACATATGATTATGCCTAGAATCTGGATGTCTACATATAAGATCTATACATCGATAAAAAATGGTGGGGTATCAGTGTGTCGATATGTACACATCCTTACTCGATGTATACACATATGTTGTCGATATGTACACATCCTTACCCGATGTGTATACATATGTTGTCGATATGTACACATCTAAGGACAAAATTAGGTATTTCCATAAAAGACTAGGGCATATATTTCCGTTGACAGGTCATGGTCACACTTTTAGAACATTTTCAAAAATGTGTACATTTTTTGGAAGAAAGTGTGAAATCACTCACACTTTCAGGTAAGATTCCGCCTTTTTTTCACTCCAAATTACCCAAACTATCGTAGCAGGGATCATCAATGCAACATCCTTTTGACAACTCAGATGCTACGAGTGAGCTATATCATATAATCATTGGGGAATGATCCAAGTCCAGTTAGAGGGAGTTAACATCCACCAGATTTTATATGCCACTTTACAGTGTAACAGAGGATGATTAGACATCTCGATAGCATCCAGTACTTATCAACTGTAATCCCATACGCGTCAACAAATTTTCAGTGTTAACCTTGCCATGAACATCACACCAAACCAAATAATCAAACAAATAATCTTGGGTTTGGGTTCCAGAAAAACTTGTGAGAAAAATCAATAACTCCATCATTCCTAATAAGATGAGAATACACTGTCTTAACAGAAAAAACACCATTAGTGCCTAGAAACCATCGTCTTGTATCCAGAAAATCGTTCAACAAATGAGGAGAAGAACCAATCCTGAGAAGTAGATAAGCAAACTGATCAATTTCCTCGTTTAATAATCTCCTTTAAAAATCGAAAATCCAGTTTCCTGCACTTGAAATGTGAGAAGCAACATAAGACAATTTATCTTTAGCTAATCTAAAAGGGTCTGGAAAAAGCATCTTTAAAGAATCTTCACCACTGCACCTGTCTATCCAGAAAGTAACTTTCTCACCTGAATGAATAGAGATAGAAGAGTTGCTATTAACCAAATGACTGGTCTCTACAATAGCCTTGCAGCATGAAATACCACTGAAATTAGTAACTCTACTAGGTAACCAATGAGAGGAATATGTACAATGCATGTCTCTCAGCAATGATTCTATACCATGTCGACAGGGCAGGCAGAATCTCCAAATGGGGAGATCAAATTAAACAGTTTCGGGTAAAATACCAAACCCAAACTGCAATAAAAACCCAAGTTGTGGCGGACTTCTTAGACGACTTTCCTCTCGACGATACAGATGAGATTGGGGAAATCCCAGGGATGGAAGACGAATTAGACGACCCACCTGTTGATGGTGGTTTCTAAACAAAGGGTAAAATCGTAAAACCCCAAATAACCTAATGTCACCGGTGACGCATTTATTAGAACATTTAATACATGTAGTCAGTAATTAATAGGGGTATTTTTTTTCAAATTAAGGTTACAACGAGCAAAACCCTAATTCACCTCTGTGCCAATGGAAAATCATGCCGGCCACACCAAACGCGCCAAAGCATGCCAACCATGCTAGCCGCACCTCCGTGCCAATGGAAAATCATGCCAGCCACACCTAGCCCAAGCTAGCCCGGCCATGACAAACGCACTCTGCCTTGGCCCTAGCTATGCTAGTCACACCAAACGCGCCAAAGCAGGCCAACCATGCTAGCCGCACCTCCGTGCCAATGGCAAATCATGCCAGCCACACCTAGCCCAAGTTAGTCGGGCCATGCCAAATGCACTCTGCCTTGGCCCTAGCTTTGCTAGTCACACCAAACGCACCAAAGCATGCCAACCATGCTAGAAGCATGTGACAGACCGGAAAATTACGCCTTTGGCGCGTTGCCCCGCAGGCCGTAACTCCCCCGATGTGCCATGATGAAGCTACGATCCGGGCCTTAGGGCTAGGCAAATGCATGTCCATTTGCCCTTGCAAGCATGCTCGTGGAGCATGGCCGTGCTAACTTAGCCTCCACACTGTTCCAACTTACCCTTGTTCTGCGAAGGGTTTATTAAGTAAACCAAAAACTTTCTTAAAACGGCAAAAACGGCCTTTTGAGGCCCTAAACGATAGAATTTGGCTAAATTGTGGTGACCATAACATGTCTTGATCTTTGGGTCGTTTCCCATCAAAATGGACTCCTATTGAGCTAAATTACGACACTCGGGTTTTTAGTCTATGTCGAACGCCTTGATAGGAAGTACGAGCATCCAAGGAATGGAATGCAACTAGCCTCATCAAGTATGGCCACAATCATCTCTTGCATCGAGATGCCGAGCCAGATGATATGAGAAGACAGAATGTTGCAATCATCTCCGAATTAGATGATATGAGCGGCAAAGTGCTGGACCGGCAATGCTGCAACTCATTGCGGCTGCCTACGTACCCTTCCCTACTCTAAAGGGATCAAGCACAGACCGTAGTTCATCACGAAGGGACAAGC
>JAJJWW010003267.1:0-100000 GCA_023531295.1 Papaver armeniacum
TAGGTTTTCACTTTTTTTTTTCAAATATTTTCTTGCGCGCTTCAACTTGGATCACCACTTTGGGTGATTTGAGATGGGGTATGCCACTGATCCTCCTCAAACAAGAGTTCTTACATATGCTGAAAAAGTTTTGGGTAAAAAACAGCTTCCAACAACAACTTTGGACTTGAAAACGTTGCCAAACCCTTTGAGAGATGGTAAACCTGCTATTGTATTACCTGAATCGTTTTATGAGGAAGGCTGTGATATTTGGAGATTCAGTCTCATTGGTCGACTGGATTTCAAGGGAGTTGATTTTCAAGATGTCAAAAATAGCTTTGAACAACAATGGAAGTTAGGACAGGGCCGTGTCCAATTCATTCCTATGAATAGGGTTTTTTCATCATCAAGTTGCAATCCAAAGAAGATAGAGACAAGATTTTAAACGTTGAAGCTTGGTTATTTAATCGGCAAAAGCTAAACCTAATGGAGTGGTTTCCAGGTTTTGATGCAGACAGGCACAAAACATCTCACTCCACTGTTTGGGTTAAGTTTCCAGGCTTGCCTGTTGAATATTGGATCGAGAAAACGTTGTTGGCTTTTGGAAAATCGTTGGGAACTCCCATTGTTGTAACAAGCGTACCTTGGCTCATGAGTATGGCTATTATGCTTCAGTTCTTATAGATATCAATTTTGCTGAACTTGACACAGATGGTATTCATGTTACGGTTGGAGGTGTCGAATTTTGGCAACCTATAGAAATCCAGAAGAAACCTAAATTTTGCACTAAGTGTAAGATTTTAGGGCATCGGATTCGGAATGTAGGAAAAAGAATAAGAATACTTCAGCCTAATACGCAACAACGAGGATCTGACTTTAGGTCTTCAAGAGCATAGAGGAGGTAACAATCAAGGGGGATCAGAATGTCGTGAGGCAAGAAGAAGAAAAGGGAAATCCGCTCATGTGATTCCAGTTATACCTGAAGTTATTCAAACTAATGCCGTGAATGATATGCATGGTGTTTCCCTTGTTGTTTCTGATGTTGTTAATACGATTCCTAATGAAAGTGGGATCGTTGTTGTGTATGGCTTGCATGCACACGATAATTTTGCTTCAGATATATTAGAGGAAGGTGAGGTTAAATCGGGGAGTGTTTAAGGTGCTGTAGCTAAACAGTGGTAGGATGAAATAGCTAAATCTAAAGTTGTTTTTCGCTCTGCCTATGTCGAATAGGCAAGAACTAGACAAAGAGCAGAAGCGAATGGAGTTTCAATTTCTAGTGCAACGGAGGGTTTGCCTGGTACTGAGTTAATTATGAATTCTGAAACGGGGGAGAGTAGTAATTCATTAGTTAATAAGATTGGTGTTATTTCATCCGACACTCCTTTAACTGATTCTCTCTATGTTCGTGAAAGTGTGGTTTCGCCTAATCGTTTTGATGTTTTGAATAATGAATTGGTTTTATTTGAAAATAACGTTGTTGCCAATAATGTTTCATCTCGCGATTCTCAGAATGGGCTAACTCCTTTCTTTGACAAAGTGTTCTTTGGTAGGTGGACGGCTAAAAAGCCTGTATCATTGTTCGTAACTCTTCAAGCTATTTGGGTTCCGTAAGCTCGGGAATGAGCCTAAATCTAATAATAGTTCAAATTCTAAAACTGGTGATGGGGTACCAAAGTTTGATGCTTCTAGGGGAGCACAGAGAGTTAAGTTAAACAATACCAATAAAGTCTCCCAATGAGAGTTCTCTTTTGGAACATTAATGGGATTGTGCGTGATGAAGCACAATGCAGGTTGCGTGAGTTAGTTAAGGTTTTCAAGCCAAATGTTATTGGTATTGCTGAACCAAGGGTTTCAGTTTTCTCCAGGGTTGTTCGTAAGTTTTCTATTCAGGGTTTTAATAATACTATTATTCATAATTCTACTTCTACTCGTATTGGGAATTTGTGGGTTATGTGGTCGTTGAATGTTACGGATCCTGTGGTCTTGAATTGTTCTAATCAGGCAATAACTATTGGTGTTAATGGTGTGTATATTTCTATTGTTCATGCTAGTTCGGTTCAGGCTACTAGAAGGACGTTATGGAATCAATTGGATATGGGTGATCAAGGAGTTCCATGGTTAGCCATTGGTGATTTTAATTGTGTTCTTAGGAATGAAGAGAAGAGGGGGGGTGCGATTCCAAGAACTTCAGTTGTGAATGAATTCAGTGATTGGTTGGATGATAATAGTCTTTTCGAGGCGGAGTCTTTGGGTAACAAGTTTACTTGGACTAATAGGCAGTCGGGGGTTAGAAGAATTATTTGTAGACTTGATCGTGCGGTGATTAATGAGTTTTGGTTAAATCGTTTTGAGAATTGGCGGTGTAAAGCTCTTCCTAGGGAAGTTTCCGATCATTCTCCTCTTATTGGTTATCCTTTTGTTAACTCTAGACCGCGTTTGGCTCCTTTTCGGGTTCAAAAGATGTGGTTTGGACATCCAGATTTTATGCGTATGGTTGAGGATAGTTGGAAGGAACCTATTGTGGGTTCGCCAGCATTTATTTATCCTCAAAAGCTGAAGCGTTTAAAAATAGCTATGAAGTTGTGGAATCAAGAGGTTTTTGGTAATGTGAATGTCAAATTGAAACAAGCTCAACTAAGACTTGAGAGTGCTTTGAGGTTAACAGATGAAGACCCTTCAGATGTTGACAAATTAAATTTGATGAGAAGTGCAGCGGTTGAAGTTAATGATATTCGTATGCAGCAGGCTACGATGTTGAAGCAAAAATTTATAAATAATTGGCTAGTGGAAGGGGCTAGTAATACTAGTTTCTTTCATAATTCTATTCGTATTCGAAGGAGTAGTAATACTATTTCGGAGTTGGTGGATGGTAATGGGAGACGACATTGCGATTGTGATGATTAGGAACCTTATTGTAAATTATTATGAGGATAAGTTCAATGGTGATGATTCGACTCCGGTGGAAGCTCTTTTTGATATTGATCATACTAGCATCTCGGAGGAGGAGTGTGCTAATATGGATCAGTTACCTTCTTTTGAGGAGATTCATATGGTCTGTTTTTCGATTTAGGTCTTTGATAGTGCACTGGGTCAGGATGGCTTTTTGGTTTTTTCTATAGACATTGTTGGGAGATTATTCGTGAAGACTCGGTTAATGCTATTTTTTTTTGTTGGACTAATCAGTTTATTCCTCATGGTGTGAATTCGAGCCTTCTTATGCTCTTGCCTAAGGAAAGAGGTGCGTATACTCTTCAGAAACTCAGCCTATTGGTCTTAGTAATTTCTTTTTTAAGATTTTTACTAAGATTCTTGCTACTAGGCTTGGTGGTGTGCTGGACAAATTAATTTCAGAGGAGCAAGTGGCTTTTATGAAAGGTAGGAATATTCATGAAAATATTAGTCTTGCTTCGGAGATGGTTAATGAAACTCAAATCAGACACAAGTATGGTAATATGGGTTTAAAACTTGACATTACACAAGCATTTGATACTGTGAGTTGGTCGTTTATTTTGGAGGTTTTCAGAAGATATGGTTTTTCGGATAATTGGTGTCGTTGGATATTACAAATTCTAAAATCTTCTAGAATTTCGGTGTTGGTTAATGGTAATCCGGAAGGTTTTTTCAGTATTGATAGAGGTCTTCGTCAGGGTGATCCTTTGTCTCCTCTAATTTTTGTGTTGATTGAAGATGTCTTAGCGTAAATATCTCGAAGCTCTTTCGTGATGGAAATATGACTCATATGGTTAGTAGAAAAGGTGTTGCTCCTACCCATTTATTTTTTCCTGATGATATTATGATTTTCTGTAAAGGAAACATGAAGAGCTTGAGAAATCTGGTGGGTTTATTGGGTTTGTATCAGCGTGCTTCGGGATAGACGGTTAGTAGAGAAAAGAGCAAACTCTATTATGGTGGGGGTTCTTTAAATAGGAGAGCTACGATTGCTGATTTCTTAGGGATGCCTATTGCTTCGTTTCCTGATAGGTATCTTGGTGTTAAGGTGATGCCGGGTGCTGTTAGGTATCATCATGTGGCGAATGTAGTTGAGAAGATAAAAGAGCAATTATCTGGCTGGAAAGGTAGATTGCTTTCTTTTCAATATAGAGTTGTGCTGGTTAAATCAGTGATTGCAAGTTACTCTATTCATAACATGGCTGTTTACAAGTGGCCACGCAAGTTTGTCCATGAATGTGAAGTTGCTATTCGGAATTTTCTTTGGTCCGGTGATTCTAAGGTGAGTAGATCTTTTGTTGTTGATTTTGACAAAATTTGTGTTCCTCATGATGAAGGTGGTTTGGGTTTAACTCAAATGGGAGTTATGAATAAGGCTCTTCTTATGAGTCTGTGGTGGAAAATTCGTAACTCTAAAAAGGTTTGGGCTCGCTTATTGCGTGCTAGATTTTTTAAGAGAAATGGTCAGTTGGTGCATTATATCAAATCCTCCATCCTCCCTGGAATCAAATGGGTGTACTCTTTGGTTGAAGATAACACTAAAATCTTAATTGGGGATGGACGGGATACTTCTCTTTATTATGATGTTTGGGTTGGTGATATGGCTATTGCTGATATTCTTGATGATTATTCTCTTAATCGTGCTGTTTTGGTTAGTGATATAATAGTCAATGGTGCTTGGAATTTAAATGAAGAGTATCGAGACACTTTGTTGGCTGCTGGCATTGAGGAGGCGGATTTACCTTTCATTTTGAATGGGGATGATCGTCAAGTTTGGAGACCTAGTGCATCAGGTCAGTTCACGGTGAAAGCTGCAAAATCTCTTATACGTAAGAGATATGCAAAGCTAGAGGGAGCGAACTTGCTGTGGAGGCAATATGTGCATCCGGATTTGGCAGCTAGAAATTGGAAGATATTAAGAAGAGCTTG
Source organism: Papaver armeniacum (assembly GCA_023531295.1). Lineage (NCBI taxonomy): Eukaryota > Viridiplantae > Streptophyta > Magnoliopsida > Ranunculales > Papaveraceae > Papaver > Papaver armeniacum. Next base: position 4,861 of record JAJJWW010003267.1, read on the forward strand.
TGCTACTCTTGATCAAGTCAGAGACAGGTTCAAAATTCAGGTGATAAATAAGTGTTGTTTGTGTAATAATGCGGAGGAATCGTTGGACCACTTGCTTTGGCATTGCAGGTTTGCTGAGATGGCTTGGAGCTGGATTTCGGATATTTTGGTGTGCAGTCTCATCTGAACTTGTCTATAGCCTATAAAGCGGTTCGTGAAAGAAGTTGCATGATTAAAGAGCTTTGGCTCCTTGCTGTGCTGGTGGTGCGTTCGGAGTTGTGGCAAACTCGTTGTCGTTTTGTTTATGAAAACAAAAAGGTTAGCTGGGGATTCTTTAAGACTACCGTGTTCAATCAAATCCACGAGTATTCAGTTCGTCTCAAAGGCTACATGTTCAATTCGGTTGAAGATTTGAAGATTCTGGATTTTTTCAAGGTGCGACATAGGAAGGTGAAGCTTCTTGAGCCTGTTGAGTATAGTTGGGTACCTCCGAATGTGGACGAGCTTATGCTGTGCTGTGATGGTGCGGCTCGAGGGAATCCAGGTGTGGCTGGGGCTGGTGTAGTAGCGCGTGACCATGATGCTAATGTGATTGGGGCTATGAGTATTGGTTTGGGCACAATGACAAACTATATTGCTGAAATTTCTGGCATTTTAATTGGTTTGGAATGGGCGCTTCAATGGGGTTACACAAAAGTTTGTATTCGCTCAGATTCTTTGGGTGCTGTCACGGATTTTTCTAGTTCTAAGCTTCCTTGGTTTGTTTTGCAACGCTGGAGGGAAGTTTCTTCACATTATGAAGCTATTCGTTTTGATCACACTTATAGAGAGGCTAATTTTGTTGCGGATAAGATGGCTAAAAGAGGGTGCATTCTTCTCAATGAGGAGGGAAGACATTATCTTTGAAGACATGATTTTTTGAATTCTATTGAATTACCAAATGTATCTTATTTTCGTTTCAAATGATTAGCAAGTTTTTGGGGTTTTTCTGACCTCTTTTCTTTCTCTTCAATTTGTTTTGTAATCTAGTTATTCATTAATACATTTTGGATTTACCAAAAAAAAAAGAAAAGATCACAACTGTTCTGGGCCTCTAAAAAAAGCTTTTGAGTTGACTCACATGACTTCCTTATGGTATCGTGTATAGAAGGTTCACTCATGGGTGCATTTTGTTTATTCATTTCTAACACAAACCTATTTGTATTCTCAGTTAATTGTTTGAGAGACTCTTCTAGAGGAAGAACAGGTTCGGAAGGATCATAATAAGGACTAGTTTTCAACATTTTCATTATATTGTCCAAAAACGAGGAACTAGTACTATCATATTCCTTATTTTCTTGATCGTATGACCGGTCCGCGTGTGGATAGTTAGGCTCACAATGGTATGATCCATAACCTTCAAAAGGTTGATGTTCCCAACCACTATTCACACTATGGTAAAAGTAGTAATGTACATTTCGAAACTCAGACGGATATTCATTGTACTGGCTATTGTAATACCAGTTCGACATTCTTTTGTGCACGTGCAAATGCAAGGTTGACTAAAATAGGTAAGCTCGGTTACGTTTAGCAAAATATACATACAGTCAAAGACTGGTCAAAGGTACAAGGCTTGTGGTGTTTCAGATGATAATGCCCAGAGGGTTCACCGTACTAAACCACGTGTTTTCCTAATTATCGGTAATCTGACGATGCAATTGGTGTGTGCATGTGTTGTATCACAAAAGAAAACCCACTGACAGGGGATTCGTGGGTGGATAGAGTCTTACCTCCCGTACCATACGGGCGACGAATCGGTTGCAGTCGACTCAGGCCACTGACTCCTATGTCAGTATACGAACCCGAGGGGCCGAGACAGTATCGTAACTATTGTCCTTCCCTGCAGCAGTTTTATATTTAATCTTAACCCTTCCTTAGGGTTTTAAAAATAATGTCCAAAAGAATGTCCCAAAAATAAAGTCCAAAAAGTCCAAAAATAAAAAGATTACAAAAAATAAAACCCTATTTACAGTTTCTAAAAATAAAATAAAATAACTATATACAAAATCTTCTTCTTCACTCCTTTTGAATTCCCCTTTTCTTTCCTTCTTTGGCTTTGCTTTTATTTTCAGCACTTTCTCTCTTTTTTTTTAGCTCAGCTCCAAATCTGAAAGCAAACAAGAAATACCAAAACACGTAAAAAAGAACAAAAATAATAAAAATAAAAATAAAACCTAAAAAACAAATCTATAAACAAGTCCGCGTCGGCGGCGCCAAAAATTGATGTGATTTTAACAAGTTGTAGAAAGTGGTAGTAGAAGTTCGTTCAACTCAGACTTGTAAAGACTCGATTTCAGATTTAAAAATAGAAAACACTAAAAACAAAGAAACTATATTCACAAGATTGTCACAATGTCGAGAGATTACTGAGACTCAGGTTTCCACCATTAATCACATTCAATTGGTTCGTATATTGATTCATAACACTTCTAGCTCTTTTATGGACTCTATTTCTTTGCCAAAGGTAGATTTTGTAAAATATTAATTGTAAATCATAAGCATGACGCATCAAAAACTCTAAGTCTAAGCATACGTCATCAGACAAAATCACAACTAATTAATAAAAATCATAAATCAATTAAATCAATGCAAAAAGTCATGAAGAATCATTATAGTTACCAAGCAATTGTGAAACATGGCTTCCTCCATTGTCCCAGTGTTGGGGTTTAGCTCCTCGTATTATTCACGTGCTCAAAATAGGTGTTCATAGCTCAAAAGTGTGAAAAACAAGAGAAAACTAATAAAGCAGCGAGTTTGTAACAGATATAATTGTTACAGAACTCACTGTTACAGAGCCTACTGTTACAGAGAAAACCTTACATTTGTAATTGTTGGAAAACTACTACAAAGCGTTAAAATTTGAATGAATAGGCAACAGAAAGAAGGACAGTCTCCCCTATCTGCGACTGACTTGGGAGGTTTTGTTCTTCAGCTTCTTCTTCTTCCTGCTGATGATGAACACGCCTGCAACTATTTATTTTTGCTCTGCAGCTCCTCCAAACCCTCCGTTCGGTCCCCCAAACTCCCGATTACTTTTTCTGTGATTCTTCCCTTTTCTTATATACACCACAACTCTCTTAAATCACGAAGAAATCTCTGTTTTCTTTCACCGGAAGACACAAGACTTTCTATTTATTATTTTCTATCACATGGGTTATGTGAGTTGTTAAACTTTCCATACTTCTGTGTATTCGATAGATATCGATCCTAGCAGAATACATTCCTTCAAGCTCACACGTAATCTCCCCTCAATTAAAATGGTAAGTCATATCTGCTCTCACGTCGCACGGTAAGTGTGACACCCCCTTCAAATTAAATTAGATAAAAGCTTTGGGCATTAGTAAACCTGGAGAGGACACTTGGCAATATTCTATTGGTCAACACATTAAAATTCTAATAACACTTAGTTTACACCCGACATTTAACCGGCCGTTTGTAACACCGTCAGTGTAAAAGTGGGTGGACAACACTTACGTGGGGATTTTCAGTTTACCAATTGCTTACACTCGGTTTACACCGAATACTTAGCTGGACGTTACTAACGTCAGTTAGGTAGACGATACATCCGTTACTAAACCTAGGAAAAAAAAACTAACGCTGAGTTTCTCTCAGCTTTTTCTTCTGCGACAAGCCGGAGCTCTTCCTCTCTCTATTCTTCTCCTCTCGATTTTCCTGCTGCAACATCCTTGCTCTCTACCTTCCGTTCTCCGCCTCTCTTCCTCTATCTATTTTCCTCTCAAAATTTCAACTTATTTATTTTCAATTTTAGATCTCTCTATGTTGTTGATTTAAAGTTTAGCAACTAGGGTTTTCTGATTCGCAGAATTGATTGATGGAATAAGAAGACGAAGAGCAAGGATGTTATTTCGAGGTGAGATTTATGAAACCCTAGGTTGATTTCTTTTTCTTTTTTACTTGATTCGATGATGATATGTTGAAGTGTCTTTTTAGTTTTATCTATTTTTTAAAATTAAATCCGAAGCTTTCTTCATTACCCATGAGACTAATTGAAGTTACAGCAAAGGGTTTGTTTGAATTTTTTTATTCTTCGATTCTTCAATTTGGAGAAGATTGATTCAATGGGGTTTGTGTTAAGTGGATATATTATCGAGCATACTAAGGTAAGCCTATCTTGAATCTCTCCACTAATTGGTGAATAACACAAAGCTATTACCAATTCAAACAACAAAAACCATTGACAGTGTTAGTATTGTAAGTGGTACATAAGATGTGATATGTCGAACAAGTGTATGGTGAAAGGCTACAAGAGTTCTTTCGGAATATGTTTAAGCAATATAAATATGGTCCGAATTTCAGTTTGATTTTTTTTGGAGGTTCAGTTTAGTATTGTTTGCTTACTGTCTTCAGTATTTTGGACCTGGAATCCATTCTGTTGATAATACACTATAAGTAAGCTCTTTCATAGGTTGTTTGATTATAAGTCGCATATAAGTTCGATTGACGTCATTGAATTAGTGTCAGTGTGCAACTCCAACTTTAATTTTTTATTTTTGTATCCTTGATTATGTCTCTTTAAATTATGCAGGATGTGACTCATGTGAGTTAGATTAAGGATTCTGACCCAGGGTGAGTTGCCGAAAGAGATATTTGGAGGCTAAAATCTTAAGAATTTATCTGCTGGATTGAAAAGGTCCAGAGCATTTTTCTGATCCTAATATCGCTCGGCAAAGGTGAACCAATTAGTTTGTTCTTATACACAATTTCTTTTACTTGGTTGGTTTCGCTGGACATTAGTTTCAGCAGTTATGAGTGATTAATCTTCATTCCATGGTTTTCCCATTTAGCCTATTTGTTGATTGTTTATGAGATCAAATTTTGTGGTATGTAAAAACAGAACTGTTAATTTAACACAGTCATCAGTTCAGACCTTAACCAACAACATCTTATAACACATTTGTCAAATAATTGGGTACATATTTAAACGTTATGCGGCAACAAAATCACTTACAATGAAATTCTCGAAAATAATAATAATAATAATAAGCCGAATTAAGATTACATTTCAGCTAGGTGGCATTATACCTATTTGTTGACACCCTTATATATATTCATAGGCTTTTAGTATTCTGATTTTGGGAGCATGATAACAAATGAGATAATCAGATACAAATATGTTAATGGTTACTCATAATTGTGCCAGCATTTTCGTGTAGATACATGTGATTTCTTGGAGGAAAAATATTTCTACTAGATCAAGTAATGGCTGGTCTGATGGGAAGACTTTGGCCAACTCCTTCCCAAATCATTTCAGAGCGGCAATCAACAAATATGGAAGCCACCTCTTCCCAGGTAAGACGTGTCAGGGAACTATCTCTGGTAGTGGAATTTTTTTTTATCCTTAGAACAAACGACAAGCTAATTTAGGAATTGCTTCTCTTTTCCCTTAAAGAATTAATATTATGAATTGTACCAGTAAATGGAGGTATATGACCAATAACTATATATTATGCTTTAAGAGATTGCCATCAACCTCTTTAATTCACTGTCCAAGGAACGACTACTTAGCTTTCTTTACAAAAGTGTCATATCACTTACAAAAGTGACATCCAGTCTGTGTTAACTGTCTTTCTTAACCTTTCATTTGTTGTATGGGTTTTCTATGGACTACTGACATGTACTACGACGCACTGGATGACCAAATACTGGAAAAGTTAGCTTATTTATTTTGTTTTTTTTAGCCAGTGGTTTGCGTTGGGAAAAGCAATAACAGTTTTTGGACGGTGCCTATAGGAGCCATTATCTTGCGTGTAGTGGTGGGGGTATTCCTTATGGGTGTCTTTCTCTTTTGTTGAAATGAAGACTGTTAAATGGATGCCCTCCGTGTCAAACTGAGACGGACATAGTTTTTATCTGATCCGCAGTCTTCAAGTCTTTTTATCTGATGTACATAAATATTTATGCTCCCAGGTAGCACTGGCATCAGGTCAAGGACATTTCCTTGGAACTGTGAGGAAATCTCAGACCGAATGGTCGATGTGTTGATGCAAATTGTTAGCAAAGGCGTTTTACTCCTTCAACAACACTTGATTATCACTGCAGTAGCTCTCCACTTATGATCAACATATTCCTGATTTGTGAATATATATATGTTATAGTTACTCTTTCTGACCTTTATAACATTACCCTCTTTTGACATTGTTTTGTTGTTGCCGTTGTAACACCAAGTTCTTTAAACAGGCTGTGAAAGTCTATTTTGGAGGTATAATTTTGAGTTGGTATATACTGCTTGGGAATTGCTAAGGCATTTGTCTATAACTATCATAGCTTTCCATTTTGAACATTACATATCAAATACTAGCTCAGGTAACAATCTTTTCTTTAAATTCTTTTTCTTATACATTTAGTACTTGCTGTCTTAGCTCAAATGGAAGAGCACATGGTTTTCAACCATTTAGATGTGTGGTTCAACTCCCACAGATGGTATTGTTATTTGACTAGGCTAAAACCTTACATCTATGTTTATTGGGTTGATCTAAAATGGTTAGTATTTGAGCTTCTACTTATTTGGTTGATCATTGGGTTTGGTAGTAACACATTTTCTAAGCAGTAATAATATTTCTCTGAATCCCATGTTGTTGCGGGAACTCTCTACAATTCACGCGGATCAGCATCGCGACGGGATGAGACGAAACCACGCCACACCAAATTTAAAATCCTAAGACCAAATCAGAAATCCACACCAAATTCAAAATCCTAAACGACAAGGCGAGGCGAAGCCAAGCCATACCCAATAAAAATTGCAACACGACGGGCAAGGCGAAGCCCCGCGACACCATATCAAAAATGCACGACGGGGCAAGGCCAAGCCGAGCCACACCAAATCAAAAATCTCAAGTGACGGGACGAGGCGAAGCCGAGCCACACGCAATAAAAAATGTGACACCAAATCAAAAATGCACTGCGGGATGAGGCGAAGCCACGTCACACCAGTAGTATATGGTTAAATAAAAAAGATGCCCGATGCGTAGCACATGCATAAAATCTAGTTTCCAAAATAAATCCAAGAGAAACCGAAAAACACTCCACCTCTGTTTTGTTGAGATAACGCAAAACCTTCCTTCTTTTTCGATTACAACATTTTTAGCAACCCGTTTCGATCAAACACGGCCAAACCATCTCATTCCCATCCAAACTGCATACAATCTCCGCGTAAATCTCCACTAAACTGAACCACAAACCCGGTATTCTTCTCACTGCCCTGTTTTGTTGAGCTATATATGGAAATAGGCTCTTTCTTCGAATCTAAAACATATACCATCTCCGTTTCACCCAAGCAGGCCCAAACGAATCCATACCCAAGAAAAACTATGCCTAAATCTTGTTCAAATTTAATCCAGTAACTCTGCAGGTGAAAGAAATATTCTCCCGCCAAAAACAGTTTAAACCGATGAGGAAGAGTTGCCCCCTAACCGAATCCGGGGTCCCTTTAGCACTTAGGTGCGAATAGTAAATTGGTGGGTGCGCATAGTAATTTTCCTGGGGTGCTTTTAGTACTTTCTGTCGGAGGTCGAAATACCACTTTCCGAGCCAATTTCTCCACAAGAGTTTATTTCTCCAAAAACACCTACAAAAACATAAAATAATCAAATAACTACAAAATCGAGCACTAACAATACACATAATTGAGACCAAAATAGACACATAAATGCATCTATCACTTAGTCTCATTAGAAGATAGAATATAATAGACTTTTCACTGATAGATAAGTTTTAATCTCTACATACCTTTTGTTGATGAAGTTCCCCCAAGCTCTTCAGTAGATCTTCTTCTTTAATTGGTGAACGTCGTGAAGTCTAAAGCTCAACCACACACTTCTATCCTAATCCGAGACATAGCTATAAGTAGACTAGAAATCAAGTATATAGTTTTGATCAACTAAACTTGCCAAACAAGCTTGAGATAACAACGTTTGCGAGTTCGACCGAGCAGTGCTCTAACACCACTTGGGATATTTAAACAAACGGTGGTTAGCATTAACATGTAGAATTATTATATCATGCAGGTTCCCAGTGGTGCTGATAGACGGACCTTACGGTGTACCAACACAAGACTACACAAAATATGAGGTAGTATTGTTGGTTGGATAGGTTTTCGAGCCACGCAGATGATCAGAATTGTAAAAGACATTGTAAACAACATGAAAACCATCCAAAAAGAAGAAGATCTAGAAGCATCTATAAGAGGGATTTATGTGGGGATTCAGTAACCCAAATAATTTCAACTTAATCTCGGCTAATTTTAATGTGGGAACTATTGTTTGATTATAGATTTTCCAATCCACAGACGGAGTCGTAGGCCCCGATTAGTTTGACTCGACCAGCAAAACACTTGGACTACATGCTCCGACTAATCTGTAAGCTCAACTCCTGGGGATACCTAGTAGTCTATATATATAGAGGCTAAACCTATGTAATGTATGTAACTTATCTCTAACAAATAAGAGTTCTCATTCTTCCGTTCTTCCATATTCTAGTTATACTACAACATAATCTTCCTTATTAATATAAGTTTGGTCTCACTAGGATAAAATCATATATATTGCCAAAGCCGACTCAGTCTCGAAAGAGTTCAAAAAATAGCATCATGTCTTTATCAAATGATCACAGTATACTGGTGTTTGTGGGTGAAAATGGTGTCTGCTGATTTCGGTAACTTCGGGTGTGTGGGTGAGAAACAAATTTAAACCCTAAACAATGTACTGCAAGGGAGTACTTTAGATTCGAGAGATCAATCTGTACAAGTCTGGCCTAAACCAAGAAATGGCCATTCCAGACTTGCTTCGGTCACAAAGTGAGGGAGAATGGGTTGGTTTTGGGGAAGGAAGCAAGGAAAGTGATGAGACCAGAATAGTTGATTCTGGAAGAGTAGTTGTGTTACGACTTGTATCAGAAAGTGGGAAGCTAACAAATGGGAAAGCTAGCCAATATTTTGTGGTGTATCCTCCTGACTGAACTTGTTGTTTGGTGGAAATAGGTAAGACCTATTTATACAAGTCGAAGTGAAACGTACTCTGGTATCATTAAGGAATGAAAAAATGGGTGAATAAATGGGAGGAGGTGGTAACGTTAACGCATGGAATTGATGTTCCATAAAACCGTTAACGCATGGAATTGATGTTCCATAAAGAGAACGTTTCACCATTAACTCCCTGTATTTACTAACCGCCTCATCCTTATGACACTTCCTTATGACGGGCGTAGTGTACGCCGCACGCTGTAAACCGCCAAACCAATACCCAAAGAGAATCCCCCAGTTCGTGAAATATGTTGATGTCTCGAATGTTTTTGTGGAAAACATGTAGCATGTTGTTGTTGCCTGGCAAGTCGCACTGGGGAGACTTGCTAGCTTGGTGACCTTCGACGATCGAGATTTTGCATCTCAAGAGGAAAGATAGCCGTTGATCGTTGCATGCTTTCGTTTTGGTAGCCGCGTAGGGAAGGCCAGCATGGTGACGCGGTCAGGTTGGCATGCCGTTGGCATGGCATGGTTTGGCGTGGCCAAACTTAGGTTTTCGGGCCAAAGGTTACCATGCGTCGTCTGGTAACCTTGGATGGCTAGGATTTGCTCCTGGGATTGAAGGGGGACCGTTGATCGTCGCACGCCTCCGTTTTTTGGTAGCCGCGTAGGGAAGGCTAGCATGGTGGTGCGGCTAGGTTGGCATGTCATTGGCATGGCATGGTTTGGCGTGGCCAAACACAGGTTTACGTGCCAAAGGTTTCCATACGTCGTCTGGTAACCTTGGATGGCTAGGATTTGCTCATGGGATTGAAGGGGGGCCGTTGATCGTCGCACGCCTTCGTTTTTGGTAGCCGCCTAGGGAAGGCCAGCATGGTGGCGCGGTTAGGTTGGCATGCCGTTGGCATGGCATGGTTTGGCGTGGCCAAACTTAGGTTTTCGGGCCAAAGGTTACCCTGCGTCGTCTGGTAACCTTGGATGGCTAGGATTTGCTCCTGGGATTGAAGGGGGACCGCTGATCGTCGCACGCCTTCGTTTTTGTTAGCCGCGTAGGGAAGGCCAGCATGGTGGCGCGGTTAGGTTGGCATACCGTTGGCATGGCATGGTTTGGCGTGGCCAAACTTAGGTTTTCGGGACAAAGGTTACCATGTGTCGTCTGGTAACCTTGGATGGCTAGGATTTTCTCCTGGGATTGAAGGGGGGCCGTTGATCGCCGCACGCCTTCGTTTTTGGTAGCCGTGTAGGGAAGGCCAGCATGGTGGTGCGACTAGGTTGGCATGCCGTTGGCATGGCATGGTTTGGCGTGGCCAAACTTAGGTTTTCGGGCCAAAGGTTACCATGCGTCGTTTGGTAACCTTGGATGGCTAGGATTTGCTCCTGGGATTGAAGGGGGACCGTTGATCGTCGCACGCCTCCGTTTTTTGGTAGCCGCGTAGGGAAGGCCAGCATGGTGGCGCGGCTAGGTTGGCATGTCGTTGGCATGGCATGGTTTGGCGTGGACAAACACAGGTTTACGTGCCAAAGGTTTCCATGCGTCGTCTGGTAACCTTGGATGGCTAGGATTTGCTCATGGGATTGAAGGGGGGCCGTTGATCGTCGCACGCCTTCGTTTTTGGTATCCGCCTAGGGAAGGCCAGCATGGTGGCGCGGTTAGGTTGGTATGCCGTTGGCATGGCATGGTTTGGCGTGGCCAAACTTAGGTTTTCGGGCCAAAGGTTACCCTGCGTCGTCTGGTAACCTTGGATGGCTAGGATTTGCTCCTGGGATTGAAGGGGGACCGCTGATCGTCGCACGCCTTCGTTTTTGTTAGCCGCATAGGGAAGGCCAGCATGGTAGCGCGGTAAGGTTGGCATACCGTTGGCATGGCATGGTTTGGCGTGGCCAAACTTAGGTTTTGGGGCCAAAGGTTACCATGCGTCGTCTGGTAACCTTGGATGGCTAGGATTTGCTCCTGGGATTAAAGGGGGACCGTTGATCGTCGCACGCCTTCGTTTTTGGTAGCCGCGTAGGGAAGGCCAGCATGGTGGTGCGACTAGGTTGGCATTCCGTTGGCATGGCATGGTTTGGCGTGGCCAAACTTAGGTTTTAGGGCCAAAGGTTACCATGCGTCGTCTGGTAACCTTGGATGGCTAGGATTTGCTCCTGGGATTGAAGGGGGACCATTGATCGTCGCACGCCTTCGTTTTTGGTAGTCGCGTAGGGAAGGCCAGCATGGTGGCGCGGCTAGGTTGGCATGCCGTTGGCATGGCATGGTTTAGCGTGGCCAAACTTAGGTTTTCGGGCCAAAGGTTACCATGCGTCGTTTGGTAACCTTGGATGGCTAGGATTTGCTCCAGGGATTGAAGGGGGACCGTTGATCGTCGCACGCCTTCGTTTTTGGTAGCCGCGTAGGGAAGGCCAGCATGGTGGCGCGGCTAGGTGCGTTTGGCATGTGGGGCCAAGGGCTTAGCATGCCGTTGGCACATGGTGCAGATAGTATGTCTAGGGCCAAGGCAAGGTGCTGTTTGTCTTGGCATGGTGGGGCCAAGGGTTTGGCATGCCGTTGGCACATGGCACGGCTAGCATGGCTAGGGCCAAGGAAAGGTGCGGTTTGGCTTGGTATGGTGGGGCCAAGGATTTGGAATGTCGTTGGCACATGGTGCGACTAGGGCTAAGGCAATGTGCGGTTTGGCTTGGCATGGTGGGGCCAAGGGTTTGGCATGCCGTTGGCACATGGTGCGGCTAGCATGGCTAGGGCCAAGGCAATGTGCGGTTTGGCTTGGCATGGTGTGGCCAAGGGTTTGGCATGCCGTTGGCACATGGAGCGGCTAGCATGGCTAGGGCCAAGGCAAGGTGCGGTTTGGCTTGGCATGTGGGGCCAAGGGTTTGGCGTGAATGGTTTGGCTTGGCATGGCTGGGCCAAGGGCTTGGCATGCCATGGGCGCATGGTGCGGCTAGCATGGCTAGGGCCAAGGCAAGGTGCGGTTTGGCTTGGCATGTGGGGCCAAGGGTTTGGTAGGTGTGGCTGGCATGATTTTCCATTGGCACAGGGGTGCGGCTAGCATGGTTGGCATGCCTTGGCGCGGTAGGTGTGGCTGGCATGGTTTTCCATTGGCACAGGGGTGAGGCTAGCATGGTTGGCATGCCTTGGCGCGGTAGGATGTGGCTGGCATGATGAGCCATTGGCACGTGCGGTGTGAGAATTAGGGTTTTGGCTTGTCGAAACCCTAATTAGCATTTTTAAAAAGGTACCCTGGTAAGTTTCTCGCAGACAAATTAAAGGGTTCAATTAATGTGCTTGGTTTGGACATTATTACTCAAGTTCTGTGACGTCACTGTGTGACTAGGGTTTTACAACTTTACCCCTAAGTTAAAAACCACCATCAACATTAAGTCCCCTGCTTAGATCGGAACAGGTGCCTTGTTGCGAGGTAAGCATATGATGGTGACAGACGAGGACAGAATCGAAACGTAAGACATGCAAGATGGTCATGAAAGTCCGACTAACCTTATTCGAGAGTTAAGGAGAGTTCTTGCTTCCCGTGTTGGCGGCTTTTCATAAATCATACTGGTGGTGCAGACCGTGGAGTGGTGAGATGAAAATTATCGGCTTGGAATGGGAGCCGTAGGCGTCAGTCGGCTTGGAATGGGAGCCGCACGCGTTGGTAGGATTGGAATGGGAGCCGCACGCGTTGGTCGGCTTGGAATGGAGCCGTCAGCATTGGTCGGCTTGGAATGGTGGAAATGGTGATGACGCTGGAACTTCGGCTGTCGAATGGTGGTGATGGCACAACTTTGTCTAAATTAGGGTTTGGCATTCTGAAACCCTAATTAGCGCTCCTTAGTAGAATTTTTGTAGAATTCTCGTACGAACTCGGATTTTGACGGTACGCCCCTCCATCTAACCGGAAAAGAATTTCCTATCCCCGTACGCTGGGATATTTATGTTTTGAGCTTGTCTAGGAGGTGAAAACTTGTCTAGGAGGTGAAAACGGCCCGACAGTGAAACTCAGGAAGAATTCAGGAGGGAAGTTGCGGGCTCGAGTGGTATAGTCGCGCCCAGTCATCTATTCCCGTTCATGGAGCAAGAAGGAGTCTTCATTCTGTTCAAACTCTAGAAACTATGTCCGCATGAAAAGAGGTATCGACCCTCTTTTGTTGTTCGTCTGGATCCGTGCTTTCGTTTGCAGTGTCTCTCCAGTGGATTCCAAAATTTACCAAAACTCCACTGCAATCTTGGGATGAATGGATGAAATACATGCTCGGCGACAATCATGTCAGCGCTAATCTTGGATATTGTTGTTGCGTTATCGGATATCCTTGACTTTAGGTTGTTCAGTGTCTGGAACTTCTGATCGCGATGATGATATGTTGTGGATGATTGTATGGTGGAAATCTTCCGAAGACACAATTTGAAATAGATGAGTTGGGAGACATTTTGTCGTCGTTGTGCTGCTATCAGGTTTTCAAGGACTTTGTTCCAAGAGACATCCTTCGAACCAGCTTCTGAATCTTGAACTATCATATGGAATGGGATGCGGTAAACAGTCCTCAGTTATACTTCCGTTTGATCCGATGGTCATGGCCGAATATGTGAATGTATCTCTGCGGCGTGCTTTTGGAGTCTTCGGTGCATATGTACGGCTTCATGTTGAGAAATTTTTGCGTAAAACTTCGACAGTGATGATGTTGAAATTAGAAACAAACTGGTTGAGGGGAGTGAAAGCGTCCCATATTGGTAGTCCCAATGTGTAGCATACTTTTATTGCATCGCCTTGAATCCACGTCCATGGGATTTGATGCAAGCTTATTGTACTTTTCTGGATGCCACGCGTGGCTCCCTCTGTTTCTTTAGAAATTTTTTCATCCGCGTCTCTGGAGTTTTTTGATGAGTCTTTGATAGTGAAGGGTTCCGTGTAAATCCTCAGTCCCCAAGTATGGCTTTGTAGTGATTGCTGCTGAGGTGAAGATTTGTCCGGTGTCCACAAATGAGCGGTAACAGTTCTTGGTAGTATATGTAATCAGACGAGATTACATTGTCGTTGGAACAAAGTAGGTTGGCCGGAAATGCATGGGCATCCATGGGAGTAAAAGGATTGGCTGGATGCGTAAGCGAGCAAACCGGCCATGATCACGAGTTTTGGGGGGATGGATCAAAAGATGGCCATGACTACGAAGATTGTCTGGCTTTAACCATAATCCTTGAGATGGTGAGTGTGCTGGCACGACCCTTTGTAGGAAGGAGTGCGTTGAAGCGGCTTTGGCTCTTGGAGAGGACGTTGAGACTTAAAGAGCCAAACGCTAAAGCTTCAGTTTAGGATCCTAGAGCAGCTTATGGAGAGAACACTGAAGTGGAGCAGCTACTAGAGCGAACGTTGAAGCAGAGCAGTTGTCGGAGGACGTGGAAGCGGAGCAGCTGTGTCAATCAGCGTGCTGTGAAATTGAACACCCTTCACATGAACAGTGGTTAGGAGTCCCCAGTTTTATTTATCAATCGTACTTTTCCAGGAGAGGTTGGGGTTTTAGAATGGCTTCCTGGCTGGAAACACTTGCCTTTCTTGATGCAGTGCAGTTGAGGGATGGAAATATGTCTTGATGCTACGCCTTGGAGAAATATAGAATCTCACATAACTGTTTCATCACAGATTGCGCGATTTTGTGGGCGAAGTCCCCATCGTGTGGGTCCTGACAGGAAGAGGGTCTCTGTGAACTCAGGAGGGTTGCTGATCCCCTTTGCTTTCGATTTTGGAGAAGTCGTTCCTGATCTTTACGCGTGATGAAATTAGATTGCTGATACCTTCTACTGGGCGTTCAAGAGCAGCGCGAGCCTCTTGATCGATAAACGCACGTCCTGCTGAAGTGTCTTTTGTCTTTTCATTAAATCAACAATGGTAAAGGATGACGGCTTTTTCCGGCTCTTCCAGTATCTTTCCCTGATGGCGGGATAGCAGCGTCTCTAGTGACGGTTGGAGCTATCATGCTTGAAGAAATGTTGGGGTGGCGGAAGCGGCTCTAGTTCTGGTGGGTGTATCGTGCATAGATGGCACGGTTTTGATCACGGAGTGCTGGAGCCATGGCGCTGCTTCGAAGGGTGAGGATGGCGCTGCTTTGGCTGGTTGAGGAGCGGAGAAGATGGCGCTGGAAAGGGCGCAAGCTATTAGCGCTGGAAAAGATGCAAGTTGTTGGTGCTGGCCATCGAGCAAAGAAGCTAGCACTAGAGGGATGCAAGCTGTTGGTGCTGACCAGGGTGTGGCATTGTGGCTGGCATGCGCGTGCAACATGTGTGCCTGGCATGTGCGTCGGTAAGCGCGCGTCGGCATGCGTATCCGTAAGCACGTCACGGCATGCGCGTCAGTAAGCGCGCACGGCATGCGCGTCTGGTATTGTCTTGGACGCGAACTGTTGGCGCTGGAACTTTTGCTACCAAGCGATGATGATAGCACTGGGGGCTTCAGTCCGTGGGACGATGGAAACGGTACTTGAAAGTCTTGCAGGGTGGATCACGGAATGCTGGTGTTAGCGGTAACGTGGTAGCAATAAAGTGGGCAAGCATATTCCATCTATGTACTCCAGCGTTTCTCTTTCAATTTGTTTTCTTGTTGGTGCAAACCCTAGCCATAGGTATGCCTTCTATAAATCTGTAGAAATATTTTTCTTCTGAAAGAATGTAAACCCTAGCCATGGGTATGCCTTTCATAAACTTGTGGGAATACTTCATCATAAACAATTCCTCTTCGAATATCACCGTAGTAACGTCGGTCGGTTTTCTGGATCTCCTGACGAAAAATGAATCTTCCGGGTGTAAGTCCGAGTTTTGTGGGAAGCACCGCCGTGATGTGGAAAGTCTCCAGTCGTCTCTGAGTCACTTGATAATCGAGTCGTCGATCCCTGGGTGGATCGTTTGCTTTTAACCTCTGGGAAGACCCCAGTCGCCCCTTGCGGTGTCATGACTGGTAATCGGGTCGTCTGGTAGCTGAGTCGATCCATGAGCGGATTGTTTTCCTCTACCGTCCTGATGTCTACGTCGAAGTATGAGATCGAGGATTGAAAATTTGACATTGTAACCGAAAGATCAATCTCCCACTGTGCTCGCCAATTGTTTGTGGGTGAAAATGGTTTCTGCTGATTTCGGTAACTTCGGGTGTGTGGGTGAGAAACAAATTTAAACCCTAAATAATGTACTGCAAGGGAGTACTTTAGATTCGAGAGATCAATCTGTACAAGTCCGGCCTAAACCAAGAAATGGTCGTTCCAGACTTGCTTCGGTCAAAAAGTGGAGGAGAATGGGTTGGTTTTGGGGAGGGAAGCAAGGAAAGTGATGAGACCAGAATAGTTGATTCTGGAAGAGTAGTTATGTTACGACTTGTATCAGAAAGTGGGAAGCTAACAGATGGGAAAGCTAGCCAATGTTTTGTGGTGTATCCTCCTGACTGAACTTGTTGTTCGGTGGAAATAGGCAAGACCTATTTATACAAGTCGAAGTGAAACGTACTCTGGTCTCATTAAGGAATGGAAAAATGGGTGAATAAATGGGAGGAGGTGGTAACGTTAACGCATGGAATTGATGTTCCATAAAACCGTTAACGCATGGAATTGATCTTCCATAAAACCGTTAACGCATGGAATTGATGTTCCATAAAAAGAACGTTTCACCATTAACTCCCTGTATTTACTAACCGCCTCATCCTTATGACACTTCCTTATGACGGGCGTAGTGTACGCCGCACGCTGCAAACCGCCAAAGCAATACCCAAAGAGGATCCCCCTGTTTGTGATATGTGTTGATGTCTCGAATATTTTTGTGGAAAACATGTAGCATGTTGTTGTTGCCTGGAAAGTCGCACTGGGGAGACTTACTAGCTTGGTGACCTTCGACGGTCGAGATTTTGCATCTTCAGAGCAAAGATAGCCGTTGATCGTTGCACGCTTTCGTTTTGGTAGCCGCGTAGGGAAGGCCAACATGGTGACGCGGTCAGGTTGGCATGCCGTTGGCATGGCTTGGTTTGGCGTGCCCAGAACTTAGGTTTGCGTGCCAAAGGTTACCATGCGTCGTCTGGTAACCTTGGATGGCTAGGATTTTCTCCTGGGATTGACCGTTGATCGTCGCACGCCTTCGTTTTTTGGTAGCCGCGTAGGGAAGGCCAGCATGGTGGCGCGGCTAGGTTGGTATGCCGTTGGCATGGTATGGTTTGGCGTGGCCAAACTTAGGTTTACGGGCCAAAGGTTACCATGCGTCGTCTGGTAACCTTGGATGGCTAGGATTTGCTTATGGGATTGAAGGGGGACCGTTGATCGTCGCACGCCTTCATTTTTGGTAGTCGCGTAGGGAAGGCCAGCATGGTGGCTCGGTTAGGTTGGCATGCTGTTGGCATGGCATGGTTTAACGTGGCCAAACTTAGGTTTTCGGTCCAAAGGTTACCATGAGTCGTCTGGTAACCTTGGATGGCTAGGATTTTCTCCTGGGATTAAAGGGGGACTGTTGATCGTCGCATGCCTTCGTTTTTGGTAGCCGCGTAGGGAAGGCAAGCATGGTGGCGCAGTTAGGTTGGCATGGTATGGTTTGGCGTGGCCAAACTTAGGTTTTCGGGCCAAAGGTTACCATGCGTCGTCTGGTAACCTTGGATGGCTAGGATTTTCTCCTGGGATTGAAGGGGGACCGTTGATCGTCGCACGCCTTCGTTTTTGGTAGCCGCGTAGGGAAGGCCAACATGGTGGCGCGGCTAGGTTGGCATGCCGTTGGCATGGCATGGTTTGGCGTGGCCAAACTTAGGTTTCCGGGCCAAAGGTTACCATGCGTCGTCTGGTAACCTTGGAAGGCTAGGATTTGCTCCTGGGATTGAAGGGGGGCCGTTGATCGCCGCACGCCTTCGTTTTTGGTAGCCGCGTAGGGAAGGCCAGCATGGTGGCACGGCTAGGTGCGTTTGGCATGTGGGGCCAAGGGCTTAGCATGTCATTGGCACATGGTGCGGCTAGTATGGCTAGGGCCAAGGCAAGGTGCGGTTTGGCTTGGTATGGTGGGGCCAAGGGTTTGGCATGCCGTTGGCACATGGTGCGGCTAGCACGGCTAAGGCCAAGGCAAGGTGCGGTTTGGCTTGGCATGGTGGGGCCAAGGGTTTGGCATGCCGTTGGCACATGGTGCGGCTAGCATGGCTAGGGCCAAGGCAAGGTGCGGTTTGGCTTGGCTTGGTGGGGCTAAGGGTTTGGCATGCCTTTGGCTCATGGCGCGACTAGCATGGCTAGGTCCAAGGCAAGTTGCGGTTTGGCTTGGCATGTGGGGCCAAGGGTTTGGCGTGAATGGTTTGGCTTGGTATGGCGGGGCCAAGGGCTTGGCATGCCATGGGCGCATGGTGCGGCTAGCATGGCTAGGGCCAAGGCAAGGTGCGGTTTGGCTTGCATGTGGGGCCAAGGGTTTGGTAGGTGTGGCGGGCATGGTTTGCCATTGGCACAGGGGTGCGGCGCATGGTTGGCATGCCTTGGCGCGGTAGGTGTGGTTGGCATGGTTTTCCATTGACACGGGGGATCGGCTAGCATGGTTGGCATGCCTTGGCGCGGTAGGTGTGGCTGGCATGATTTGCCATTGGCACAGGGGTGCGCTAGCATGGTTGGCGTGCCTTGGCGCGTGTTGATGGTGGATTTTCGTTCAAGGTTGAGTTTGTAAAAAACCAGAAAAATCATGCGCTGACATCTTGTAAAAGATAAAGCCATTTATAAGTGTTGGATACTCCTTACTTAATTCACCTTGTATTTCGTACTCATTATCGGTGTGGCATGATGGCGAGTGTTACTCTTATAGAGTAACACGAACCTCCAAGCACTATAATGAATCATTATCAGTGTGTCATGAGACTAAGTGTTACTCATACGAGTAACACGAACCTCCAAGCACTATAATGAAACCATGTACGAAATACCCGTACGTGTGCCGATTCTCGGTGTGTTATACTAGCCCGAGCCCTCTCGGTGTGTTATACTAGCCCGATTGAGCCCTCTCGGTGTGTTATACTAGCCCGATTGAGCCCCTCTCGGTGTGTTATACTAGCCCGATTGAGCATCCGGACTTGATGTATCGGTCTCGGATATGATTCGATCGCAGTCATCCAACTCCACAAGCATGATTGGATGACCACGGATCAATTCCATCACCCTAAGCATGGTATGGAATACCCACGGCCTTAGCTTGCAGGATATGATTCGATCGCAGTCATCCAACTCCACAAGCATGATTGGATGACCACGGATCAATTCCATCACCCCAAGCGGTATGGAATACACACGGCCGGCCCCGCATGGTCGACCATTGGCCTTTGCTTGCCAAGAAACCGTCCATACCAAGCATTATGGGCGGAAAACCCTAAATTAGGGTTTGCGGCATATTACATGTGCCGCAAAACGGTCTCAACCATCCATCTTCGCAGGCATAGATGGAGGGTGTAGATGTAGACTCAAAGGGCCCGGAGCATGTCGACACAATCACCATGTGACCGCCTACACACTTGACCAATCGGTCAAAACCAACCATGGTTGGTTACAACACATTCGTCCGCCTGAAATAGCATGGTCGCGCGGCTTTGAAAGCCAAAATTAAGGTTCAAGCCATCACGCGCGTCCATCTTCTCCGGCACGAATGGAGGGTCACAGATTAGATTGAGCAAGGGTCGGTCACACCAGCATGACCACCGTGAGCCCATCTACCTCTTCATGCGGTCGGCCAAGGCATATCATGCCTGGCCAATCCAAAACGCCCGCTCAAACATGCGTGGTTACACTTCCCAAGTTGCAAATCGATCTCGACCACACAACTTCACCGGACGAATTGGGTGGCTTAGATCACGTTTTCATGGGACGGTGAGACATGGGCGTGAACATCAGCCTACCATCTTCACGCCAAACCAACCGGCCAAGA
This sequence comes from Papaver armeniacum, assembly GCA_023531295.1. Classification (NCBI taxonomy): domain Eukaryota; kingdom Viridiplantae; phylum Streptophyta; class Magnoliopsida; order Ranunculales; family Papaveraceae; genus Papaver; species Papaver armeniacum. The sequence continues at coordinate 24,738 of JAJJWW010003267.1, forward strand.
CCGACCAAGTCGGGTCATCTTGGAAAACACGCCGGAAAAGGGTATGGTGCGCGACTCCTTGCGGCATCAAACTCCTATCGCAAATCGATCTCAACCACTCAACTTTACCGGTCAAATTGAGTGGCTTAGATCGCGCCTTCTTGGGAAAGTGAAGTATGGACGTGCACACCGGCGTGTTGTCTACACACATGTCCGGTCGGTCCTCTTCAAAACCCTTCCCATGCTTGGTTTCGACCAAGTGAAGAGTGATGCTTGCGCACCTCTTTTAAAACCCTAATTTCATCAACGGTCGCAGATGAGTGTCTCAAACATCATCTCATCCGTCCGACCTCACCCGCTTGGTTATACAACCCTGGTCAGGAGTTATTTGGTTAGTGAGGAGTCGTTACCCATCACTTTACCACACCGTAATGCAGTACATGCATAAAATACACACGATACTTTACAAGTATCGACTTTCTGAATAACGCAGTTATTCAATTCAGCATTACATGCTATCTTTCGTGGATCCACGATCCACATTCAGTACATCAATCATGTCACAAACCGGGGATACATTTGAGGTATTGGTGCAGCGGTTTACGGCGTGCGGCGTGCAACGCGCCATCACAAGAACGTGTTAGGAAGTCATGGACGGTTAGAGATGAACAGGAAAAGTGGGCAAGACCGGTCGTGTGTTACCGATACACAACTCCACTACTCCATCATTCCACTACCTCCACTTCCCACGAGAAACGTGAATGAGGCTCAATGACTTGTATAAATAGGTTCTCCGCCCTATTTCCAACAACAAGGAATAACGGAGAACAACACAAGTTCGGATTTACGTGAAACCAAGTGTTAATACAAAAAACCGTATTCAAACACTCGAGCCTGCTTGCATCAACCGTAAGCTTGCTCATCTTTGTTACAAGTCATAAGCAAGCCAACACCTTCACAATCTCAACACCTTCTTCGCTTCCCTCCCTAAGATCAACCCCATCTCCTTCACTTTGTGACCGAAACAAGTCCTGGAACGGCCATTTCTTGGTTTAGGCCGGACTTGCACAGATTGATCTCTCGAATCTACAAGCACTCACCGCGCAAAGTGCATTTGTTGAAGGTTTAGATTCATTCCTCATCCACACCCCAAATTACCAAATTCTGCAGGAGTAGTTTTCACCCATCAACAATTGGCGACCACAGTGGGAGGTTGATCTATCGGTTGCACAAAATTGAATTCTCAATTCTTCGGTTTTCGGCTCACGATGCATCCTCATCAGAAACCACAGGCGGTTCAGATACCATGGGAAGTGTAGATAGAATGCCGGAGGATGTCTTGGCAAATCAAGCTGGTATCACCAGAAGGTAGAGCGAAGCATTCCGCCTTTAGAATGATATAACATCACAATTACAAGAAGGATCGGCAGGCATCTACTCAAGCAGTGCAAGAAATGCTGAATCCTTAGTCAGGAGTCACACCTTTACCGGTGGAGAGGCAAAAAGAGCGTTTAACCGCAGGTGACTCGGGAAAGATGAACAACATGGTCCAGTCAACAATGAAGAACCGAGGCAACTCCACAGAGGAGAGGACTTGTCCGGAGTACTACAACGTCTACCGGATAAAGAAATGGAGCTGCAGCTTACGGATCCCTGGAAGATTTACATCTCAAGACCCTTGTCGGCCGTGAAGAAACGCTTGAGGAAGGAGAAATCAATCAAGTAACACGTGAGTACGGAGGATGGGAACGATCAATTCGATCACTCGGCGGTGATATTATAACACCTCCCATCACCAGAGGCAGAGCACCGCAAGTCCCGGCATCTCATCAAGTGTAACACCTCCGGTAGTCACCAGAGCAACAACTTCCACTCCTTCATCAGGACGAGGAACCGGATGGGCGAGAGGAGGACCATCTCCCATTATTGCAGACTTGATGGAAAAGCAGGAAGTTCTTGTCAAGACTCAAACGGATATGGCCGCAACTCGGAAAAGAGGTACTCAATTTTCTTAAGACATTAAGCGATCGATTTCCACATGACCCGCAACATCCCACGGAGCCAACAAGGAATGAATTCAACGCACCTAGGAGAAGGTACTTCAATGGCACGGACCTACATGGACACGATCAAAGAAGCAACATCGAGATATGAGCGGTCTGTCATGGAGGCTCCTACACTGGGACCGATCCTCACAACGATCTTCCTCGAGTCAATAGTTTCACTGTCGGTTCAGCGGTCCTGTCATGGAGGCTCCTGGGACTAGATCCTCACAACGATCTTCCTCAAGTCAATAGTTTCACTATGAACCGGAGGCCGGTGGATCGTGAAGCGGTTTTCTCTAGTGGAAAGTTTATGCAAACTTTCACATCTCTCGAAGAATCGCCGCGGAGACGTTTCTTGCTATCAACCGAGAGGAAGGTCACGACCGTGACCTACATGTCACCGCACGCATCAAGGATTGATTTCAAGACGACCCTTATCTACACAGGATCGTCTTCATTACTCTCAAGATTCTCGGGACATCCAAGGCTCTCCCGAGGCAAGGTCGTACGGAAGCCTACCACAATGACGGACTTCGAGGGAAACCAAACCAAAGCACATACGGGAGAAGCTCCGTGGAAAGAATCGAGACAAATTCGTTGCATCCCACTCCCCATGTGGGCGTCAATTCGGGAAGAAGACCGACTTGCATCATTGAGGGCTAGTACCCACGATGCATCATCTTTGCCGACGAAGCATTCTTCTCCATCTTTGTGAAGCCACAACCCACGTTCACACGAGGAAGGAACGAACTTTTATGGCGAGTCGTGACCAGAAAGGAAAACGGTATACCAAGACTTGCCATTATCACAGAGGAGACGTTACCCAGTCTCTCCACCTAATGGAATGCTACAACAAAGACAACGAACCACAAGAGCAAGTGCTAGATGCTCCACAACAGCTGCAAGATGGCACCAACTCTACAACTGATGAAATTGAAATCGTTGAGGAATCTCCTAGGCCTATCTCCATCAGCTCAATCTTGTGTACGGATAAATGCACGAAGCTCGTGCAACTTCTCAAAGAGTACCAGGACATATTTGCTTGGAGATATGAAGAAATGCTTAGGATGAAAATTGGTCACCCATCATATACATGTCATACATGTATCCAAGTCGGTTAAACAGTTGTAGTTCATACATGAGGAAAATGGATAGATCAGATACAACCAGCGGACACGGCATGTTCTCCTCCATGGATGGATGTAGCGGCTACAAACAGATAAGGATGTACGAGCATGATGCAAGTAAGATATCTTTTCGAACTCCTCTCGGAAATTTTTATTATACCATGCTGCCATTTGGTTTAAAGAGTGCCGGTTCAACGTATAACCGCTCTATGACGGTAATCTTCCACTGGAGCCGATACCTCAAGGAGCAGCCTCAAGAAGATAACGATGTCCAACCGTCATATCGAGAGAGATCCGAGGCGAGTTACTCCATCGAGAAAGTGGTCGAACAAGATCCGGGTGAGTCACTTTATCAGACAGACGGTACATGTCTATCACGCTATATTGGAGAATCCGCGCTTTTGGTCATCCTCTGGAGTGTTGAACGCTCATCTACAACAACATATGCCCCGATAGAAAGAACCAGGCCTCAAGGGAAGAGCCTCATAATGTTTGTAGGGGCATATATCTCACCAACAAAGCGATACAACATTCAGCCTACTGTAAGCGGTTCCTTGAAGCGACAAGAGGAAAACCACCAAGATACAACATCATGCGCGTCCATCAACTCCAACTCCGGTACCACGTGCACGAATCCCACAATGATGAAACAACGTCCAAGGTATTCCATACACGGCTCGACAACAACCACTACGGACAAACCATGTAAACCACGCTTGGGGATCGAGGCTCGGCATGAAGTTCCTTCACCGTCAGTCAAGGACTTCTTCAACATGAGAAAGATGGTCGGTCAAGAATCATGGATTCGCAAGGGTAATCGAATCAAGAGGAAGCCACTTCAACGCTCCCTCCAGCGGAAGGCGCTTCAATGGTATATTCAAGAGCCGCGCAACGCTCTCTCTCCGAGACCCACGTTCGCGAGAATCCTTCTTCAACACTCTCTCCAGGACCCACCTCAACGGTCGCATCGAAACCACTTTAACATCCTCTCGAGACGTTTCAACACTCAAGCTGCATCAATAATCTGTGCTCCGGTCAAGTTATCTTTGATGTACTCATTGCTCAACATACGTCTCATCCATCCTTCATGAGGACCCAGCGGAGCATGAAAAACCATGAAGTCGATAGGAGGAAGGTTATCCTGTGGAACGGATGTTTTCATATAGTTGAAAGGGCGCGGTGAACAATTCATCATCGATGTTCGGCATATCTTTGAAGCTGTCAACACTTCCCGACTTGGCACCAGCATTATCTCAGGAAGACATCTCAACATGGATTCTTTCTACCGCAATGAAATAAAAGACGAGGAGTTAGAACTTGTATGAAAGCATATGAGAAGTGTCGCCACACACGGCAAGACACAACTCACACAATGGCCATCCAAACATCATTCAAGTGCATGCGGTACAAGCCTCAAGTCTGGTATTGCTCAAGTCAAAAATTTGGTATTGCTCAAGTCGCAAAGGTGGTGTTAATCACGACATAAGGTTGGTATAATAGGCGCACACAAGAGGCGGTTTGATCAAGCACATGGCTGACGTTTGAAGCATGTACATAGTAGACCCACTTTCAACCGAAGCAGACACAACAAGCCCACGTTCGATCAAGCGGCGCGATAACCCCACGAACGAAGCAGCGCAATGATCGGTCGATTAGGCACATCCCCACGATTGAACGAAGCAGGCGCAATAGCCCCTCGACCCAAGCGATCATAGCAAGGTCGATCGAAGCGTGCAAGACCGACATCATGCTAGGGAACACTTTTACGGACGTCTCTTGAACGTGACATGCTCGAAGGACAGGACGACCCGTCTCTCCGGTAACATCTAACATTGTCTCATAAGTTTTATCTTTAATTGTCACCATCTCATGCCTACCACACAATAGTGTAACCATTGTGTGCTAGGCGAGGACTTAATGTTGATGGTGGATTTTCGTTCAAGGTTGAGTTTGTAAAAAACCGGAAAAATCATGCGGCGACATCTTGTAAAAGATAAAGCCATTTATAAGTGTTGGATACTCCCTCACTTAATTCAGCCTTGTATTTCGTACTCATTATCGGTGTGGCATGATGACCGAGTGTTACTCTTATAGAGTAACACGAACCTCCAAGCACTATAATGAATCATTATCGAGTGTGGCATGAGACCGAGTGTTACTCATACGAGAGTAACACGAACCTCCAAGCACTATAATGAAACCATGTACGAAATACCCGTCTGTGCCGATTCTCGGTGTGTTATACTAGCCCGATTGAGCCCCTCTCGGTGTGTTATACTAGCCCGATTGAGCATCCGGACTTGACTGTATCCTCGGTGTGTTATACTAGCCCGATTGAGCCCCTCTCGGTGTGTTATACTAGCCCGATTGAGCATCCGGACTTGACTGTATCGGTCTCCGGATATGATTCGATCATGATCATCCAACTCCACAAGCATGATTGGATGACCACGGATCAATTCCATCACCCTAAGCATGGTATGGAATACCCACGGCCTTAGCTTGCCGGATATGATTCGATCGCAGATCATCCAACTCCACAAGCATGATTGGATGACCACAGATCAATTCCATCACCCCAAGCGGTATGGAATACACACGGCCGGCCCCGCATGGTCGACCATTGGCCTTTGCTTGCCAAGAAACCGTCCATACCAAGCATTATGGGCGGAAAACCCTAAATTAGGGTTTGCGGCATATTACATGTGCCGCAAAACGGTCTCAACCATCCATCTTCGCAGGCATAGATGGAGGGTGTAGATGTAGACTCAAAGGGCCCGGAGCATGTCGACACAATCACCATGTGACCGCCTACACACTTGACCAATCGGTCAAAACCAACCATGGTTGGTTACAACACATTCGTCCGCCTGAAATAGCATGGTCGCGCGGCTTTGAAAGCCAAAATTAAGGTTCAAGCCATCACGCGCGTCCATCTTCTCCGGCACGAATGGAGGGTCACAGATTAGATTGAGCAAGGGTCGGTCACACCAAACATGACCACCGTGAGCCCATCTACCTCTTCATGCGGTCGGCCAAGGCATATCATGCCTGGCCAATCAAAACTCCCGCTCAAACATGCGTGGTTACACTTCCCAAGTTGCAAATCGATCTCGACCACACAACTTCACCGGACGAATTGGGTGGCTTAGATCACGTTTTCATGGGACGGTGAGACATGGGCGTGAACATCAGCCTACCATCTTCACGCCAAACCAACGGCCAAGACCGACCAAGTCGGGTCATCTTGGAAAACACGCCAGGAAAAGGGTATGGTGCGCGACTCCTTGCGGCATCAAACTCCTATCGCAAATCGATCTCAACCACTCAACTTTAGGTCAAATTGAGTGGCTTAGATCGCGCCTTCTTGGGAAAGTGAAGTATGGACGTGCACACCGGCGTGTTGTCTACACACATGCCCGGTCGGTCCTCTTCAAAACCCTTCCCATGCTTGGTTTCGACCAAGTGAAGAGTGATGCTTGCGCACCTCTTTTAAAACCCTAATTTCATCAATCGGCCGTGAGATGAGTGTCTCAAACATCATCTCATCCGTCCGACCTCACCACTTGGTTATACAACCCTGGTCAGAGTTATTTGGTTAGTGAGGAGTCGTTACCCATCACTTTACCACACCGTAATGCGATGACATGCATAAAATACACACGATACTTCACAAGTATCGACTTTACGAATAACGCATTATTCAATTCAGCGATTACATGCTATCTTTCGTGGATCCACAATCCACATTCCGGACATCAATCATGTCACAACCGGGGGATACATACGGGGTATTGGTCTGGAGGTTTACGGCGTGCACAGCGTGCAACGCGCCATCACAAGACCGTGTTAGGAAGTCATGGACGGTTAGAGATGAACATGAAAAGTGGGCAAGCCGGGTCGTGTGTTACCGATACACAACTCCACTACTCCATCATTCCACTACCTCCACTTCCCACGAGAAACGTGAATGAGGCTCAATGACTTGTATAAATAGGTTCTCCGCCCTATTTCCAACAACAAGGAATAACGGAGAACAACACAAGTTCAGACGACAGAAACCAAGTGTTAATACAAAAAACCGTATTCAAACACTCATAGCCTGCTTGCATCAACCGTAAGCTTGCTCATCTTTCTGTTACAAGTCATAAGCAAGCCAACACCTTCACAATCTCAACACCTTCTTCGCTTCCCTCCTAAGATCAACCCCATCTCCTTCACTTTGTGACCGAAACAAGTCCGGGAACGGCCATTTCTTGGTTTAGGTAGGACTTGCACAGATTGATCTCTCGAATCTACAAGCACTCACCGCGCAGTGCATTTGTTGAAGGTTTAGATTCATTCCTCATCCACACCCCAAATTACCAAATTCTGCAGGAGTAGTTTTCACCCATCAACAGCGCGGTAGGATGTGGCTGGCCTGATGAGCCATTGGCACAGGGGTGCGGCTAGCATGGTTGGCATGCCTTGGCGCGGTAGGATGTGGCTGGCATGATGAGCCATTGGCACGTGCGGTGTGAGAATTAGGGTTTTGGCTTGTCGAAACCCTAATTAACATTTAAAAAAAAGGTACCCTAATAATTTTCTCGCAGACAAATTAAAGGGTTCAATTAATGTGCTCACCCCACTGTGTGACTAGGGTTTTACGACTTTACCCCTAAGTTAAAAACCACCATCAACAACTGGGTAAGGCATAAGCAGTTACCATACCAAGGGTAAACTACTAAAATTATCTCACATGGACTCCTAATCATTGACCTTTGTAACAGGAATTTTATAAGCAATTCCAAATTATTTAACTGTGGATGATTATTTATCTTTTACCATTTTCATTTAGAAAAAAGATTCTACTTACAACTAGATTCTTCTTATTTGTCTGATCGTACTAGTACCAATAATAATAATGAGCTAACTAGTACGGCTCATGATGATACCTTTGCTCTTCTTGGCCATATATATATGTAAATCTTACCTTGTCTCTAGAATTCTCAATAAATTTTGAGCAACTACGGCGACACGTGAGTTTGACCGTGTTTGCGGAGTATATAACACGTCTAGATAGTGGTCAAAATTTCTAACTAACCTCATTTAAACAGTTGGGCCTTGGGGAAAGTACCCGAATTTGCATTCAAATTTTCTGTTATACGTCTGCATCTGTCGTATTTCTCCGTCCACATACTTAGGAAATGAGGTCAATCTCGATCGATTAAATCGAAAATCACAAATGCAGCTTTATTAGAATACGGGCATCCAACTCAAAACCAATTGGCAATGAGTGGAGAGACCCTAATAGATTATAAACCGCAGGATCTTAAATAACCCAACCATGTGGGACTAATAATCTCAACACGCACCCTCACGTGTAGTCTCGACGGTCTTACAAACGCGTGGACAATTAAATCGGGTGACGTGAGTAAAGCTGCGGTCAACTGACTCGACACAAATAGCCTGCTCTGATACCATATTAGAATACGGGCATCCAACTCAAAACCAATTGGCAATGAGTGGAGAGGCCCTAATAGATTATAAACCGCAGGATCTTAAATAACCCAACCATGTGGGACTAATAATCTCAACAAGCTTCTACTGGTGAATAAATGTACATATAGTACGAAATGACTCCTATTATTGTGGCTGTAAACTCTTTGGCGTAGGCGTTTCATAAGATTCTAATATCCTAAAGGGGGACCTAATCCATATAAAAAGTCAAATTTACCTTAATCTCATAAATCTAACTATTGATTGGAAAATATAATGGATCTAATGAATAGAAACTAAGAAACAGGCTCAATCTCCTAGTAAGCTTGGTCCTGGTAAGAAACAAGTTCAATCTCCTATTAAGCTTGTTTCCGGTGGTAATTATGCTTCGGTTGAAGATGAATATTTATGAAGATGAGTATAATGAGATTTACGGAGACCCTGATCTAATGGCAGAAATCCTTGCTGGTTTCCAACCAAAGAAGAGGAATTTTAGAGTGGGAAATAAGGGGCACAAACGTTTTTAAGTTCCTCGTATTCTTCCTTTTGTTATTTATTTGTGTTTAGTTGCTTTTTTTGAACTTCTAGTAATATTTTGCTGTTATTTTTTAACCCCTTTGGTTTATGGTGGTGGGGGGACTTGAGCCCCCTTGTAATTCTTGTAATTACGTTTTTTTGCTTTAATAAACTATTGGACTTAGCAATATATATATATATATATATATATATATAAATTTATTTTTCTTCTTCTTTTTCTCTTCTCCTTCATGAATCATGATGAAGATGATGATCATAATTTCATCATGATGAAGATGGTGATCATAAAAAAACTTAAATATATGGTTCTTCTTCCCTCCTCCGCCTCCTCCGCCTCCGCCTCCGCCTCCCCCTCCCCCTCCGCCTCCGCCTCCCCCTCCTCTAACGCATTGTGATGAAGATGATGATCATATAAAAAAACTAAGAAAACCCAACATTTATTTTTATTTTTGATTGGCTAAAAAATTCGATTCGACTAAGTTAGAGTTAAAAAAACCAATTTCTCAAATTGTTTACAGCTGGAAGTTCTTACTTTCCGAACCATCAATCATATATTACGGATGGGAAAATAGGAATTCCTAGCCGTAACATAGCTTTACGGTTGTGAAACTAAGAATTCCTAGTCATAATTAGGTGCCTACAGTTAGGATTTTCTAGCCGTAACTAGTTTTTTCGGCTGAGAAAACCTAGCCGAAATTAGTTCTAATATTTATATAAAAAAAAAGAAAAACACTTTGGGTTGGGAGTTGTTGGTTTCCCGGCCGTAAAGTGTCTAGGATGTAATGTTAGATGTATATAATTCGTTAGGCTGGGAGTTCTTCATTTTCTCAGCCAAAAAATGTCGTCTATGTTTGGGATGTAATATTTTTCCCGTTGTAACTGCAAAAAAAAAAAAAAAAACGGATTTTTAACATATTTTAACGGGATAAAATCAACAAAATTATAATAGGAGTTAAGTATGAGGTTTTCTTAACTACTTGATAGTAACCCATGCTACGCACCGGTAATAGCTTTTTGTTTACTGGTTTTGCGTTTTTGGTAATGTAAGGTTAATATAGTTATTTTCTTTGTTTGCATTTATTGTTAGTCATGAAGGTGGAGATAATAAATAATGTTATCAACACTTGTGTAAGTATTAACATAAACATGAATTTTACTTTGTTAAGTTCATTCCTTAAAGTTGTTATTGCGCTATCTGGCCCACATAACAACTTGTTTTTATTGTGATATATGCGTCAATCAACTTGCTTTAACAATGAACTTTGAAGATATGCAACTTTTTGGTGTTATAATCGAATTTGGAAGTAACGTCCTCAATCCACTTTTGTAAACTAAGTATCGACTTCAAATTTTCCATAGTTACCCTTGAAGTTCGACCAAGCTCCGTGGTGTTATCTTATGTTGTTGTAGAAAGTGGTAGTAAAAGTTCATTCAACTCTGACTTGTGAAGATTGATTTTAGACCTAATTCTAAATTAAAATAGAAAATATGTAGATGATAATAACAGTATTACGAGAGACTGGGACTCAGGATTCCACCATAAATTTTGTTCATGCGATTCATATATTTATTATAGACAATTATAGCTCAAATAATAAAATATTGACTCTATGTTTTTTCCAAGGTAGATTTTTGAAAGCAATGACTGTAAATCGAAAGCATGAGATATCAAAACACTTAAGCTAAGCATAAAATGATTAATAAAAATCACAACCATTCAATAAAAATCATAAAATGATTAATAATTAATGTAAAAAGTCATAAAAAATTAAATATAATTACCACACGCATGAAATATGGCTTCTTCGTCATCCCAGTATTGGGGTTTATCTCCTCATGTCGAAAACACGCTCAAATGATTTTTCTATTGCTCAAAAAGTGTTTACAAAGGTGAAAAGAATGAAACAACTCAACTGCAACGTTTGTAAGTGTTGGAGATTGACTGTTACAAAGCTAACAGTTGGAAAAGGTTGGCTCCAGTCGTTGAAAGTCTTTGGAAACTAATACCTAAAGCCACAGCTTGTGCGACACACTGTTCAGTTCGCGACTGACTTCAATAGGTTATTGATCTTAAGTGTTTTTCTCCTTCGCCTACAACTTCTGAAAATCTTCTCTAGCAGCTTCTCTTTCACCTCTTCTCAGCCCCCAAACCCTCGATATATTTCTTCGGGACTCTCTCCAACTGTTTATACACCAGGATACCTAAATCTCGAGTTTAAACCTCCAAAAATAATTCTTTTCTTCGGCCAAAAGACTCAGACTTTCCATGTTATTCTTTTCTTTTTTCGCCGCTGCTGAGTCGTACGTATCTTTCCTGAATCTTACAAGAATATCTCTTCTCAATCCTGACCTAACTTCCACGATAAAACAGGAAACAAAGACCCGAGAAAACTCTTCCGCTGTTTGTCGAGATATGTTTGGAAACTTGATTATTTTTTTAACTCCAAAACATTTACCAACCTTGTTTTGATGTAAATCCATATCCAACACATACTCCGATAGAATCTCGTCAAAACTATCTCCACAAAGTTACGGAAATGGCTGCACTTTTCTTTCTCTGTTTATTAATAAACAATGATCTAGCCAAATAAAACAACTATACATGCCCTGTTCATTTCATTCAAGTCCAGCCCAATAGAATTTGGCGTTGAATCTGATGAAATCACGTCCAAAATCGATCTAGAAAAATACTCAGTTGACTGCACATATTTTCCTCCAAAACCAGACTTCAAAATGGGGAAGGAAAAGAATGCCCCTTATTCGTTCCTAGGGTGCCCTAACAAGTAGTATACCCCTTATCAAATGAGGTTCCCCTTATCCTAGATGGGGGTGCCTTTAGAATCTTCTCCTGGTGCCTTTAGTAATTCCTCTTGGGGTGCAAATACCACTTCTTGGATGTTCCATCTATTTCATGCTCAAGAAGTTGTATTGGGAATCCTGTACAATAACATAAAACCTTATTGTTTGCATTATCAATGAAGTTTAGTGTTGGAATTGATAGTACACCGATATTTGAACCAATAATTTCATCTTGTATCTAGTTGTATACGACAATGAACAAATTTTATCTTACATTGAATATATTTGTCGTTCTGCGTTCCCCTAAACTGTGTCATAGGACAAAAGCTTTAATAAATTTAGTACAAAATTGAAATATACGGGTTAAGTGGTGAATGTTTATCGAAAAGCGAGAAGCCATGTAGCTGAAACCCACCTCAACGGTAACTTGACCAAGTTTTTCTATGGTCACAATAACTTTTTCAATAGAGGTACCATTTGACCCAAGTGTCGTAGTGAAGTCTCCAGTATCACCAATGGTATACGCATCTCATTAATAGTAGCGTTATACTATCAAGATGAGATACCATTTAATCAGTGACTGTTTCAACTTATAAGGAAAGTGATCTTAATATTTTTTCTCATTCGGATTTGCAGAATGGCCAGACCTTTCAAATTAGCAAAAGAGATGCAAAACTTATAAAAGCACGTAAGTTTAAGTACTTACATGATAAAAATATCCAGACTGCACCAACATATATAAAAGATTGCCTTTGCTTTTTCAGTTCACGAAAGCTTACCTCCATGGTTTGCATTCTCAGAATTCATGTAAGAATCAGAGCACACAAAGACACCTTGGAACCCGTAGTTTAAAGGGAATTTTAAAGAAATGCCGCACGAAAATTTCCGATATAAGAAAGTGTCATTGTTTTTTTCAGAATACATAAAGTGTCACTGGTTTCCATAATGGAAAGTCAAATGTTATGAGTTTACTAATCTACCATCGAGGGACCACTTTTTTCTCTTCTTTTTATCTCTTAATACAAAAAGAGAATCATTAAGAAAGAGATGAAGCTCTTTAATATATTTATTGATTGAGTCTCACTTTTAAGTTGGTGTTCTCGAAATTATATTGGAGTTTAGTCTATCCAGATTGTCGAACGAAATATTGGGTGTGGTCGTTATACCCCCGTATTTTCAAGTGGGCATAATAAATTGCATCTGTTGGGTGTTGGGTTATGTGTTGGCTTTGTTAAGCTTTATGCTAGACAAGAATTGGCCATCCAATTCTTCTTTCATGGCATCACATTGCCACGAAAATTCTGGTTCACAACCAGACTTTGCATTACCACCAAGGTATATGCATCGAGAGAGATAATTTTAATCTTCCGTCAAACTGGCTATAATGAGACACCTTTAATTCTATCGCATAGACATGTTCTCAATTCTCTTTGCCACTTCCAACAGTATCTTTGAGTTCAGGAATTTCTCTAAAATTCCCATTAACAGTTGTAATGTACATGGTACTGATAACACTACGAAGATATTCATTCCAAATACATAATCTTCGCACACTTGTGAGAAACATAGACTTTAAAATTCTGACTTGCACCATAGAAGTCAGCATACTATTGATTTTTGTCATGCAATCACCTTAAAACCCGGTTTCCAATGATTCTCGCATGTTCGCCTAACACTTTGGGCAGGAATTTTGACACCTTTGTCATAAACTTTCACGGATTGTTGCTACCTCAAGCTTCAAAGTTCGTTCCAATTGATTTTTCCACACAAGATCAACTTTTTTTGTCTCCATACTAATGAAACCCTAATTCATCACTGAATTCGACAAACAAAATGACACCAACTTAAGTAAAAGAGAGAAAAATCAAGAACTGTGTCCCCAAACACAGCTCTGATACTTGTTATCAATGGCCTAAAATTTTCATGGGACATGACCAGCAATACTCTATGGTTCAGTGAATCAACTTCACCCACAAGTACTCAGCCTTGCATACTTGCATCAAAGTATGCATCTGCCTTCAGTATTAAGGCAATACGCAACGCAAGTCTTTCTTCTTTCTTTCTAACTATTTATGCCCCCATAAGCATAAGAGGTTTTCCATGCATCAATTTCATTCGACAATCTCCTACAAATCAGAAACACAATGAACACAAACATATACTGCAACAAACCCATTTTATTGCACTAAAGGAAGATTACATAACATAGTCTATCTCATGAACTAAACATGCCATTCACCCTCTTTGGTGAATGCCTAACTCTCTCTACATCAGTGGTTCTTCTCTCAAACGAACAACACCAACATTATTGATTCCTAGACTATTTATACTACTAGGATCACGCTAAAATTTGTGTGCAACCGTTTGCACAAGCCTTGGACAACCAAGTGTCCAAGGGGTAGTTTCCATAACCGCCTAAAGTGTGCCTAAGTGACTAGCTTCTTCTAATTTGTGCCACTTCATGCCACACCTGTTCCAAACGGTTGTGGACACTCTAATATGGTTATAAACTCATTTTATAACCGTTCACCTTTGCCTCACACCCTTGGCATGCTTGTAAAGCCAATAACCGCCACTTGAGCCATAATACGCCAAATTCATACCAATATGCTTTTCAGCTGATGCCAATATATGCCATATGCTCATATGTTTTATTCCTTAGCCAATTGCTCGACAATAGTGATGCATACTCTTGCATCACTAGCTTGTTTGCATTGTCCAAGCTTAGGCCAGCCTTGGACTAATGTGAAAATACGAGGGTACCCAAATACACCACAATATTTTTGTTTCAACCTATAAGTCCTCTACCGAATGTGATCTTCTATGGATAGAGTCGACACAATACAACAATTCGGTTCACATATCGTGTGATTGTCTATGGATACGAGATCGATATAATTCAACAACAAGATAACTTATGTGATTGACTATGGATCCAAGATCGAGATAATACAACAACAAAGTGTGTTACTTGATAATAGGTTCGGTAATAACCAAACTCTATAGGATCACTATCAAGTATTACGGAGTTAACGTACTTCTGTATTTTACTTAATTATAATAACAATTATAATGCGAAAATCAAAATAAAAGACACAGTGAGATTTTTTTAACGAGGAAACCGCAAATGCAGAATGTAGGATCAGAATATCGCAACATCAATACCATTGCGAAACCATTATACAACACATTGCGAAGACATCGCAGATTGATTACAGAAATGACGCGACAGATGACGACAGCCTAAACACGAGAAAGATGTGGAGACCTAGCGAGATTTAGGAGTGTTGCGAAATTTAACATTGGTATATTTGCGAGAATATCGCAAGCCAGATCCGAAAATAAAGGACAGCTTAGCTGTCACCCACTATGTAATATCCTATATAAAGAGCCGAATAGGCTCAAGACAGGGGGAGATTTTTTTAGAGTGGAGAGAAAGTTTGGAGGAGAGACAAATTCTAGAACAGTAGTGGTATTCTTGATTTCATTTCCTTCTTGTAAAATTCCTAAACTCAATTAATAAAAAGTGTGATTGTTGATCTTAAAAATATGTTGACTATTATGAATTCTTGTGAGGGATGTATTGTGGGATTTCCTGCAACTACATAATGGCGCTAGAAACAGGGAGTGAAGATTGATAGTGTGATTTGAAAGAATTTGGAGTAATAGATAAAGAATTTCATATAATTTTCAACAACTCATTAAGGTTGAAAAATGGCTAGAAGAAGAAATACATCAAAACAACCAACAACTATTAGAAGGAGTAGAAGGCTTGCTGGAAAAGAGAGAGATGAATGGAGGAATCTACAAGAGTGAACACAAGAAACAATGGAGAAAATCAAGTTCAACAGCCAATTGAACGTATACCAATACAAAGTAGAATTGTGGATTATGACAGAGTGAGTGTACATACTTGGCGATCAGATTCCGAAGATAGAATGGAAGAAGAGCAACAATTAGTAAGCAATAGACGAGAAGAGAGAGACCAAGAAGTAATTGGAGGAATAATTCATGGAAATGAAGAGATTGAAGCGTTAGAGGCATTGAGGCAAAGAATACACGAAGAAAGGAGATTAGAAGCAAAAGAACGTGCAAATCTGACCAGGCAAAATCATGAGTTGAGGATCGAAAACATGAGATTACAAAGTAGAAGGTCAAGAAGCACTACAAGATCAAGTTCAAGATCAGTTAGAGGAGAAATAAGACGAAATCCGCCTGTAGAAAATGCTAATGAAGATACTCGATAGGAAATTTAAAATCCAGACGAAGAACGTCGTGAAAGAAGAGAAATAATGGAAGATCGTTATATTCAACATGGTGAAATTCTTCAAAATGGACAAAACAACAGAGATCAGGGAAATAGGCAATGTCAGGAACGAAATAACCAAGATGGCGAAGAAGATCAGGAAGAAGGAAGGAGAATATTACATGGGAGAGAAGTTCAAAGAAATAAACAAGTAATGGAAGATGAAATCGAAAGGCATTACACTGAACAAGCACGTCTAGCTTGCGAAAGGGAAAGACTGAGAGCAGAAGTGGAAGAACAAGAACTCCAAGAGGCAAATCGCCAGAACAATCATGATAATCGAGAAAGAAGGCGTGAACAAAATCGCAATAATGGTAATATCAATGAAGAATATGATAGAATACAAAGGAGGGCTGAAAGGCGGCAAAGAGAAGAAAATAAGAAGTATAATCATGTGCGAACTCATGAAAGAAATGAAAGAGGAGATCGCAGGGAAAGACGGGAAGAAAATGATGAACAAGAAAATCAAAACAGATTTGAACGCAGAAGAAGAGAAGCGGAGTTAAAAAGACCAATGGATCCAAATTATGGTGTAAATGAACAAATTCTGAGAGAGCTAGCGGAAATGAGAGGAATGTTAAATAATAAAAGAGAAGGAGGTAGGAGACAACTGGACGAAGCCATAGAAGAATCTGCGAAAACTCCATTCACATAAGAAGTACAATTAGGAGGAATACCCCCAAAGTGCAATCTACCTGTGTTAACCAGCAATTTTGACGGAACAACTTGTGCAGTACAACACATCAAAGCTTATGTGAGATGTATGCTACAATGGGAAAACCATGATGTTGTGTTGTGCAAATATTTTTTATCAAGTTTAACAGGAGAGGCCTTAAAATGGTTTGAAGGTTTGCCAAAGAATACTATAACATCTTTAAACCATTTGCAGGCTACATTCTTAGGGGAATATATAAGTAACAATTCCTCGTGACCTGGCATTGAAGATGTATTTGGGTTAAAGCAAAGGGTTGGCGAAAGTTTGAAGCATCTAACCATGAGGTGGAAGACAATGTGTAGTGATATGGCTGGCCGTGTGGAAGAGAGATATCTCATTCTATCATTCATTAACGCTATGTTCGCAACCAATCTGATGTACATTCAAATTTTCAGAATCAAGAATACGATCACAATGACTGAGTTGCGAGAATTTCAGGAGGAGTATATTGCTCTTGAGGAAAAGCAAAACGAGATTGAATCATACCCAGTTGCGAACACAAGTTCAAAAGCAGCGAATGCAAGCTTGTTACCTAAGTTGATAAATACAGTGGCGAGCACTTCGCAAGGACAACAAGAGAGGATAATGGGAGATAGTCAACAAGAGAGGATAATGGGAGATAGTCGTGATCAAGAAGAATTCGAGAGAGAAAGAAACTTCTATAGCCGTGGTGGAAATAACAAAATTCAAAGACTTGATCAACCACAAGAAACTTATGGAGGTCAGAGGCAAAACCATCACAGAGGACGGGGAAGTCATAAGATAATATGGGAAGAAATCAAAATGCCACCTCTGAATGCTAGTGTGGAGAAAATATGGGAAGCTATAATCTTGATGGAAAACATACCCGCGCCATGGAACATGGGGAGTGAACCACCTCAAGCGACAGAAGTCATGAATTTTGTTCTTATCACCATTTTCATGGACACTAAACAAATGATTGCAGAAATATAAAAAGAATCATCCTCAGAATGATAGATCAAGGGAAACTAAATCATTTTCTAAAAAACCAACCTCAGTCTCAACCATTACCACCACCGCCAGAAATTCGCAGAGTAAATACAACAATTAAAAGGAAGAGAAACATTTGTAATATAAGTTGGAGCAAAGGCAAAGAATATGTTTTGTCACTCTATTGTACATTCGTACAAAACGAATGAAGACTTTCACGATAACACTCTCAGCAGGGTCTTCGCAAGAGATTTTGATGATAGAGAAATAATGAACATTGCGAAGGCATCGCCACTGAAAGAATGGCAAAAGCAGACTATTTCCTTCACCGCAGAAGAAGTACCTGAGGGTGGAGAAATGCAAGATAACCCATTAGTGGTAAAATTGGAGATTAACCCAAAACCTAGCGATGATGAAGATGATGAAGCTGAGAATTCATGGGCAATCAACAGAATTTTAATCGATACTTTTTATCATACTTATAAAACTATGGGAGGAAAAGATGAAGATCTAATATTTCAACTTACAAAATCTATGATTTTAATGGTACTGCCAATAAGCCTAAAGGGGAAGTCAATATGCGAATTCCACTGAAAGGATTATCCTCTGAAATTCGGTTATGTGTAGTCAATGTGGAATCACCATACAACGCATTGATTGGACGACCTTGGTTACATGGGATTCTAGGTGTAGCATCGACTTTCCATCAATGCATCAAGTTCCCTCATCCCAGTGGTATTGGCATCATAAAAGGAGATTGGATTGAAGGAAAGAAGTGTTATGAAATTGATGTAGAATCTTGCGAAGAAAGAGCTGCGAAGAAGAAGAATTGGAAACATAACATCAGAGAAAAACAAAAAAGTGAAACATTGATGGTAGATGCAATAGAACAGAGAGAAGAAGAAAGCACTGCGAAACCAATGCATCTTGAAGGTAAGAAGCGACAAAGATTTCGCAAAAGATAAGAAAATAACGAGAAAATTTCAAAAATGCAGAGGCAGAAAGTAGCAGAAGTAAGAGACTTAAAGAGTGAATGTATTTGTTGATTTTATGACTGCAAAAGTAAAATTGGGAGAAGAAAGAAAGGTGTATGACTGATTTGTTGAAAAAAAAAATTATGAATGACAAAGATGAGATTGCGAAATTACAAAAGAGTTGATATGCAGAAGAAGAAATAAAACAATCAGAAAGGGGCGACCTACTATGGCATACACCCTAGTTCGTGAAATCAAAATTTCGCAAGAGGTAAATGTAAGACCTAAAGTGCGTCATAGAAGGCGGTACCTGTTGCATGGCTCAGCGAAAAGGTTACACCGCCCCTGGAACCTGAGTCATGGAGATTTGGGGTCAATAAAGCCCATCCAGGAGAGGTACCTTGGATTTTCGACCTAAGCTTATGACTTAGGTTGGACGACTGAGGGTCTCTTCTAAGGAGTGCGGCATATGATCAAGGCACCGAGGTACACGGTTGAGCCAAGAGTACCTGGGGCGTTTGAAGCGTCTCGGCCATTCTTGGCAAGTCTTGACTTATGCTGCACTCGGCTCGAAGAAAACCCCACTTAGGGTGCAGTCTTGTAACCATAAGCCATATAGGCAAAAGGGATAAGAGGCTGTGAAAACAACTGGTTGTTGTTAAGACCGGATGGGAGGAGCCAACCTTGTATGGTAGAGGTACATCTCCTTAAAGGGGCAACCAGGGGGAAGATAAGGGCGGCACCCTCCATTGGGGAGCTGATAAGTGTCTTAAGACGCAAATGTCACGAGGCTTTATTTTCGCAAGAATATTTAGGCTTGTCATATTTGTGCGACAATCCTGAAGAGGCAATAATACAAAATAGAAAGATAAGGCGAGATCAATGGGTCAATACATGAAAGTGTAAAGACGTCCTGCGATTTCGTCGCAAGACGGCAATGTCATGGGGCTTTATTTTCGCAAGAATATTTAGACCTGTCATATTGTCGCAACAAAAACGACAAAAGAAAAAAGTTAAGGCAAGGTCAATGGGTTTTTGCATGAAAGTGCAAAGACGTCCTGCGATTTTGTCGCAATGACAAGGGGTGGCGAAATAAGACCTTTAACTAGGAAGGCAAAATAAGACCACATAAGAGAATCAGAAAGAATGAAATCTTGGGAAAAACCAAGAAATATCTAATCGCGAAAATTCAGTAAAAGCTGCGAAACTGAGGCATAAATACATGTTGATATTTAAAAATGACTTGCTTAATCTTTCATTTGGATACAAATAACAGAGGCAAGTATGGGAATGAATAGAATAAGAACATGTTATTTGTCTCCATATGATAGATTTACGCACGCACGAAATGAAAGATTAATAGTTATATATTGATTAACTGTATTGCAAAAAAGAATTGCTTTTTTAATATGTGCAGGAAGAAACAAAAAAAGGTAGAACTTGCATTTGAAGGTTGAAGAAATTCGCAGCAAAAGATTACAAAGATAAGAGATTAAAGAACGAATGTACAAATATTACAAAAAGAGAAAGAAGAAAACAGAACTATTTCTTGCTTGTTTCTTTCTCTTCTTCATCTTCATCTTCATCAAATCCTTCTTCTTCTTCACTAGCATCACTGTCAGAGATATCCAGAGGGGGTACATTCTTTGGAATTTCTTCTGAGAAGCATGGGTATTTGGAATGAAGGATGTTATTGTCATCACAGACCTTCTTAATAGTTTGATTGCGAAAGAGAATAGTGTCATTCTTAGAGTTCGCAACAGTAATCTTTAATTGACTCTTCAGTCTAGAACATTTATCATTGCAAGAAGAAAGATCATTTGCGAGCTGCTCTTTTTCAAACTCAAGTTCTTCAATTCTTTTGAGAAATCTCTGTTCAGCTTCTGCGAACATAACAATGAATCAGCAACTTGATGATAATTTATGAAAGACAAACAATTAATAAAGAAGAACAATTAACAACCTTCTCTGTCAGAAATCATATCCCTAACCAAGGCCGTGTGCTCAGCTTGAAGAATAACATTTACACCTAAATTATTTTCGGCGTTATGATGTGGTTGTGATAGTGGTAAATAAAGTGATTCGATTCTCGAACTTGTGAAGGATTCTTTAGACTTAAATTCAAAACAAAAATAGAAAACTCACTAAAAATTATAGCAAACTCAGACAAAGATGTTATCAATATTAAAAGACACTAAGGCTAAGATTCCACTATTTTCCAAATTCAAAGTGATTTAATCCAATATTTATATTCATGCAATTTTCTTGTTCAATTTGATTCTAAACTATTGCAACAAGTAGATTCTCAAAGTAACAAGTGTAAATCCGAAGCATAGAACATCAAAAACCTAGGTCCAAGTATGCTCTATCAAAAGAAATAACAATTGCTTAACAAAAATCATTCAAACAATTTTCGATCAAGGCAAATAATCATATAATAATTACAAATAAATAGATAAATAAGAATATACCACTTCTTGTTGGAAAAATTGCTTCCTCTATCGCCTTAGCAATGGGGTTTAGCTCCTCATATTAATCATGATCTCAAAATATGTGTTTATGGTTCAAAAGTTGATTAAAAGAGTGAAAAGTAATAACACAGACTGTTTGCAACAGTGTATCGGCGTTACAAAACAGCTGTTACAATGGAACTGTTACAGAAAACTGTTGTAAACACTGTTGCTTGTCGCTGATTTTAAGACCCCAAAAACGACTGTCTTCAATGGCCTTTTGTTCTTCGTGTTCTTCCTTGTGCACCAGCAGAAACAATTTCCTGCAACTCTTGATTTCGTTCTATGTTCTTCTCTAAACTTCCCTAAAGTATACGTAGCCCTTCTATGACCTATCCCCACTCCTTTTATAGCCCACGGGTTGATTATAACTCGATGAAATCTCGAGAATATCTCGTCTTTCCTCTCTCGGCAAGTTACGGAATTATCGTGTTTCTTTTCTTTCTCTGCACGTCGTCTGAGCTCTCCCAAACTCTCTCGGGACTCAATCAGGACTAGATACATCCACTCCTCAGCGCAATATCTTCTTCTAATCTTCCCAGCACTTAACTTCCACAAATATAGCCAATAAACTTCCAAGAATAGCCACTGCCCTGTTTTATCCAAACCGAAGATATAATACGATTTTATTGAATCTGAGCCACCTACAATCCCTGTTCTGACTCAACAAATGAATCCCAATCCATCTCCACGTAAGAACTCCGATTAAAACAGTCCCTGGTCGATAGCAGAAAACCTCAATAGTCCCGTGAAACTCCACACCTCGATTTCTTCTTGGCTTATCCGGCCCAACTCATTCGATCAATCAAACGTACCAACTCTGTTATACTATAAGAAGTCCAGCCCACCAAAAATAAGCCATTGAATCTCGTCAAAACTCGCCGAGAAATCCAACACAAATTCTGCTTCGCTGCTGCCATTTTTCCCGCCAGAAAAAGATTTGAATTTTGGGGAAGAAGCTGGTCGCCCCCTATCCTCAGATGGAGTGTAAATAGCAGCTGTCTAGGGGGTGCCCTTAGTAATTTGGGTACCCCTTATCCAAAATGAGAGTCCGAATAGTAGGTGCCCTTCGGGTGCAACTTTTCGCGATTTTTCCAAAAATGTTTATTGGCCAAAAATACCTACACACACATAAAACACCATAATAAGTACAAAAATGAGCACTATCAAAATAAAGAATCGAGACAAATTAGACACAAAAATGTGTCTATCAAATACCCCCAAACCTATTATTTGCTAGTCCTCGAGCAAAAATAAAATAAAATCCTAACTCATTGTCGCAGGCATCGTCGATTGCATTTAGCGTATGCAATAAGCCTTTAAACCCCTAGGTGGCCCTAGTGGCCGAGTTATAGTCTCGGGAGCATTTACCAGAGGTGTACCCACAAAACCTTTTTTTACCCCAGACCCTAGATATCTACGCAGAACCTTGGAACGCACTAAAGAATCTCCTTGATTGGCATACTTATTGACTACAGGAGGAAGTACCCTAATGCGAAATTCCAATTGATGTACACGAGTTTGCACTCAAGCATACTAAAATTCATATATAAGTCACAGAGCTCTACTCAGATAGTTTCTGGACATCATAACCGGAGTCAACCAATCACATGGATAGATTAAGATGATGGATGTAGAGAAAAAACGTAGATGGTTTTGATGTTGACTAAGGTGAATAGTGTTTCTCATATCTGTCTGAAGGCCACTGCCAAAATGAACCTATCCTAATGGACTGAGATACTGGTCTGGACTAATATCAACACACTAGCATATACAAGGGTACCAGTGGTCGATAATCCTAACTCTAGGTCAACACAACTGGCATATACAAGGGTTCCAGTGGTCGACTTTATTGAATTTATTCCGGTTGGTCTGATGGTCTGGTCTCAAAAAAAAAATTTATTATTTTTTTTTCAACTTTTTTATTTTTTTTTTTCAACTTTTTTTTTTGAGTATCTCAATCACTCTATTTCACTCTAGCAGTGGTAACAACTTGAATCGTGAGCCCCACCTAATCACTTAGAAAAACATATTTGAAAGAAAACAAAATAAAAATAGAAGTGAAAAGGATTCAACGAGATATGGCGAAACTACCATGTTTTTTTCTTTAATTCTAACACCTGAGCTATGTGCTTTTATGAATAGACTCTTTAGATGTTTCCATCTAATCTGATTGGTTCCTCAACTCCTACAACCAAAATGCTTCCATCCACTTAGATTGGTTAGTGTCATCCTTAATAAGCATAAATTCTAGGCTCTGGAGTTTATTTATTGTAACAAAAAGGTAACAAAAGTTTCTACCCCACCCCCAAACTTAAATCTAACATTGTCCTCAATGTTTCTAATTAAAGAACAGTACTAAAAATATAAGTAACATGAGGAAATAGTAAAGAGAGAAGTCGGAAAGATAGTACCTGGGTGAAGTATAACCAAAAACCGACAAAAATAATATACAACATACAAACCGCCTCGATGGTCAATCAAGGTAAACAGGGTCCTCCTCAACATCACCTGTAGGAAAAGGTTATAAAAAGAGCTTCAATCGCTGACCGTTAACCTTTGAATAACTACTACCATATGGTGTCTCAATCTCAATAGCGCCATGAGGAAAAACAATACGGACCACAAAAGGACCGGTCTACCGAGAGCGCAACTTCCCGGGGAATAGATGCAAACAAGTGCCATACAGAAGAACTTTCTGACCTGGAGAAAATGACTTTCGTAAAATATTCTTATCATGCACAAGTTTCATTTTGTTCTTATACTCCTTAGCATTATCGTATGCATCTCTACGAATCTCGTCCAACTCATTGAGCTGGAGCTTTCTGTGAGCTCCTGCCTTGTCAAGTGAAAAGTTTAATTTCTTAATAGCCCAATAGGCTCTATGCTCTAACTCAACAGGCAGGTGACATGCCTTGCCAAACACTAAACGATAAGGTGACATTCCAATGGGTGTCGAAACGCAAAGACGGTAAGCCCATAAGGCATCGATAAGCCTCGACGACCAGTCTTTCCTATTGGGATTAACTGTTTTCTCTAAAATATGCTTAATTTCCCTATTGGAGACCTCTACCTGACCACTAGTTTGTGGGTGATATGGGGTAGCTACTTTGTGGGTAATACCATATTGTTTCATTAAAAGAGCAAACGGTCTATTACAAAAGTGTGAACCTCCATCACTAATTATAGCTCGCGGCGTACCAAAACGTGTAAGTATGTTCTCTTTCAAAAACTGGACTACGACCCTGTGGTCATTTGTTTTACACGGAACCGCCTCAACCCACTTAGACACATAGTCTACAGCGACAAGTTTGTAAATATAACCAAAAGAATTAGGAAATGGACCCATAAAATCAATGCCCCACACATCAAAGACCTCAATCACTAAAATAGGATTCAAAGGCATCATATTTCTACGGGAAATGGTTCCTAACCTCTGGCAACGCTCACAAGAAACACAATGACTATGGGAGTCTTAAAACAACGAAGGCCGGTAAAAACCACACCTGCAATATCTTAGCAGCGAGTCTTCTTAGCACTAAAATGACCCCCACATGCATGTTCATGACAAAAGGAGATAATCTGGAATGGTCACTCTCGGGTACACATCTCCTAATAACTGTCCTGGACAATACTTAACAGATAAGGATCGTCCCAAAAGAAATGCTTAACCTCGGCTAAAAACCTAGAACGATCTTGCTTACCCCAATGTTGAGGCATTCGACCAGTAACAAGATAATTCACTATATTCGTATACCAAGGTGATTGGGAAACAGAGAACAATTGTTCATCAGGAAAGCTATCCCTTATAGGAAGAGAATCATTAGGGGAACTAACAACTAGCCTAGACAAGTGGTCTGCTACTACATTTTCGGCACCCTTTTTGTCTCTAATGTCTGGACAAAATTCTTGTAACAAAAGGATCCACCTAATCAATCTAGGTTTGGTATCCTTCTTAGACAAAAGGTATTTCAAAGCAGCATGATCAGTATAGATTACGATCTTAGAACCTAATAGGTAGGATCTAAACTTATCCAAGGCAAACATGATGGCTAACAGTTCCTTCTCGGTAGTTGTATAGTTCATTTGGGCATCATTCAGAGTTTTGCTAGCATAGTAAATCACATGAAGTAATTTTTTTTCTCTCTGACCTAGCACAACACCTATAGCATAATCTGAAGCATCACACATAATTTCAAAGGGTAGGTTCCAATTAGGTGCCTGGACTATCGGGGCAGTAGTGAGTAAATTCTTAAGATTCTCAAAAGCCTCTAAACAAGCATCATCAAAGACAAACTTAACATCTTTTGCAAGCAAATTGCAAAGAGGTCTAGAAATCAAGCTAAAATCCTTAATGAATCGACGGTAAAAACCTGCATGCCCTAGGAATGACCTAATATCTTTTACGGTTTTTGGGACCTTTAAAGTCTTAATAAGGTCAACTTTGGCTTTATCTACCTCTATACCCTTTGAAGAAACGATGGGCCCTAACACAATTCCTGATTTAACACTAAATTCTTTTCCTTACACCTAGTCAACACTAATGTCAAATGATGCAAGCATTCATCAAAAGATGAACCAAACACTGAAAAATCATCCATAAAGACCTCTAGAAACCGTTCTACCATATCAGAAAATATGCTCATCATACAACGCTGAAAAGTTGCAGGGGCATTACATAGCCCGAAAGGCATGCGTCTATACGCAAAGGTACCAAAGGGACAGGTAAAAGTGGTTTTCTCTTGGTCTTTTGGGGCAATAACGATCTGATTATAACCGGAGTAGCCATCTAAGAAGCAATAATGACTATGTCCAGCTAATCTCTCTAGCATTTGGTCGATAAAAGGAAGGGGAAAGTGATCCTTCCTTGTGACCTTGTTCAATTTCCTATAGTCTATACAGACATGCCATCCCGTGGTCACTCGGGTTGGGATTAACTCATTATTATCATTCTCGGACTATAGTGATACACGATTTCTTGGGGACAACTCGAACGGGGCTGACCCACTTTCATGTCTCGAAATTGGGTAGATAATACCCGCATCTAACAACTTAAGCACCTCTTTTCGAACTACCTCTTTCATGTTAGGGTTCAGTCGACGTTGCATCTCCCTAGAAGGTTTGGAGTCTTTTTCTAAATGAATCTGATGCATACACACAGTAGGACTTATACCCTTAATGTCTGCTATTGTCCACCTTAAAGCTTCCTTATTATCTTGAAGTACTTTTACTAGCCTACTTTCCTGATCACTATCCAAATCGGAAGCTACAATCACAGGTAAAGTCTCAGATGGGCCTAAAAACACATACTTTAGAGTGTCGGGTAGTGGTTTTAGGTCCAACTTAAGAGGCTCTTTTAAATAAGGAATTAAGGTATTCTCAGAAACTGGTAATGGTTCGAACCTAGCTTTCCATCTATCGAGTGTCTAACACGGGGTAGAATCTAATAGAGCATTCACTTGTTCAATAGTGCTATCGTTATCAAAATCTAAACTAAAATGGGATAGACAACTTTCTAATGGGTCTTGAGATAAAATGTTTGGTAATGACTCTGAACTAAGGCTTCTATCATGTTCACCTCTTCAACACATGTGTCATCTAGCTCATAAGGTAGCGTCTCGACATTAAAAATGTTCATCTCCATAGTCATATTACCAAAAGATAAATTCATCACACCATTTCGACAGTTAATGATCGCATTAGACGTAGCTAAAAATGGGCGACCTAATATCACGGGTATCCGGTTTCTCGGGTCGGGGACAGGTTGGGTATCTAGGACCACGAAATCCTTTGGATAAATAAACTTGTCGACCTCAATAAGAACATCCTCAATAACACCTCGAGGAATTTTAACGAGACCTATCGCCTAACCGCAATGTCATCTCGAGTAGGTTTCATTTCACCAAGTCCTGTTGTAAGTACACATGGTACGGCAGTAAGTTCACACCGGCTCCTAAGTCAAGTAAAGCTTTTTCTACCCGGTGTTTACCTATTGTACAAGCAATGGTAGGGGAACCCGGGTCTTTGTACTTTGGAGTTGTGGTGTTCTGAATGATGGAACTTACGTGACTAGCTAAAAAGGCTTTCTTATGGACGCTAAGTTTTCGCTTTCGCGTACACATATCCTTAAGGAACTTGGCATAAGCAGGAATTTGCCTAATTGCATCTAATAAAGGAAGGTTTATGGTAACTTGCTTAAAAACGTCCAATATGTCATTAAAGTTCAATTTCTTCTTTGTTGGTACTAATAGTTGGGGAAACGGGGCTCTAGACACAGAATCAGACCTCTCAGGAACCGAATTGGCATCATCAGAAATTTTATCAGTCTCCTCAGCTAGTGGTGGTCCTGAGGGGTGAGATCTGAGGGGTGAACTACGGTATGTTCACTATCGGGCATGGTTACACGATTGTCTACTACTCTACCACTCCTAAGGGTTCTAATAGCATTCAACTGATTCGATGATTTTGCACCTACTTCATGAACCCCTCTAGGGTTGGGTAGTGTTTGACTAGGAAACTTACCTCTTTCTCTCAAAGACTCATTTATCAGACCAACTTGGGTTTTTAACTCGGAAATAGCCCGACTATTTTCTTGTCCTATCTGTTACTAGCTTGTAGACTTTGTTCTACCGATATTTGAAATTTTGCGGTTTTTTAAGTTAACAAGTTGAGAGACTCCTCTAAGCTTAGGATTTTCTTATCGACCGATTATGAAACCGAGCTGGTCTGAAGGATTCTTAGTATAGCCAAAACCTCGGGGGGCATTAGAATTACTAAAATGACCTTGATTCTGGCCCTTAGACCACGAAATATTCGGATGGTTTCTCCAACCAAGATTCTATGTTTCTAAATATGGGTCAAACTTCTGACGGTTATCAAATCTAGTGTTATTATAGAGAGCATTGTCTTGCTCTTCATTATTCTGGCCTTCCCAAAAAGGCTCCAATCTACTACTAGTCTGACCCACTTCTAAAGCTTCTAACCTTTTTGCTATTGTAGCAATTTTGGCATCCGATTCAAAGCCTCCTTCTACCCTATTAACGTTTCCTCTGCCTAGAAGAATTGTTTTCTGGGGTTCCCTATTATTTTCCCATTGTTGGGTCTTTTCGGCGATTTCATGCAAATATGTCATCGCCTCATCAACTGTTTGGTTTTCAAACCCACTGTACACATAGATTCTACTTGTGGTCGTAGTGGAATAATCTAAACCCTCATAAAGGATCTGAACTAACCTAACCTTTTCTAGACCATGATGAGGACATTGGGCTAATAGATCATTGAACCTTTCCAAATACCTATACAAAGATTCTCCCTCCTGTTAAGAAAACGTGCAGATTTGCGTCCTAATAGACGATGTTTTGTGCCTAGGGAAAAACTTGTTCAAAAAGGCAGATGTAAGTTGTTCATATGTTTCAATTGAACCAGAAGCCAAACTATATAGCCACGTGTAGGATCAGAATATCGCAACCTCAATACTTCGCGAGAGTAATAAACGGCAAACATCACGAAGGAGTCGCGGGAAGTAAAATAAATGACGCAATGGATGATGACAAGCGAACACGAGGAAGATGTGAAAATCGGCGAAGGTTAAGAGTGTCGCGAGGATGAACACTTATACACTCGCGACACTTCGCGAGTTATTCCGAAAATAAAGGACAGCTTAGCTGTCATCCACTGTGTACTACCCTATATAAAGGGGTGAGTAAGTATGTTGTAGGGGGGTTCTTTTGAATTGTTAAGCAAGTCATTAGGAGAGAGAAAATTAAGAGTGATTGTAATTTCTTTTGCTCTGTTCTTCCCTCCTCTGTAAACATTTCAAGAAAATAATCAATAAAATCTATAGTTATTCATCTTCAAATGGATTAATTAAGTAAATTCTAGTGAGGGGTGTAGTGTGGGATTTCTGCAACTACATATGCGCTAGAAACGAGGATTGAAACAGGATTGAAGATAAAGATTGCAGCTAAAATTATCCGAATCAAGAAAATGAGAGAGAAAAATGTTAGATCAGATGAAGTAGAGAAGTTAAAAAACAAGGAATATGATGAAAATACGGAGTACAGTACAATTACAAAAGCAATGATTAATGAATTTCATGAAAACATCAGAGGAAGAATACATAAACGAGATTTTGAAGGAAAGAAGATTATAGATGGGGAGAAGACATCGTCTTTGAAAGAGTGGGAAAAGAAGAAAATAACATTCACGGCAAAGCGAGAGGTACCTAAAGAGGGTTTGAGCCATACATCCCCGTTAGTGATCACAATAAATGCATGCAAAAATGGAGAAGAACCGGCAAAAGCAGCGGAAGAATGGGCAGTAAATAGAACTTTGGTGGATACAGGGAGTTTGGTGAGCATCATGTTTTACCATACTTACAAAAAATTAGGATATAAAGATGAAGAAATGATTTCCCCAGCGTATTATATCCATGGTTTTGGTAAATCCATAACAAAACCTAAAGGAGAAGTAAAATTACGAATTCTGCTTGGAGAAATTGAAACACAGGTGACATTGAGTGTAGTGGATATGGAATCGCCATACAACGTGTTGTTAGGGAGGCCATGGGTACATGCAATTAAGGCTGTAGTGTCAACATTTCATCAGCGTATCAAGTTTCCTATGCCAACTGGAATTGGTGAAATCAGAGGAGATATTGATAAAGGGAGAATATATCATCAAGACGAAGTAAAGCATTATGAAGAACGAGTGAAGAAGCGAAAAGATCGCAAGAAGATGGTAAAAGCAGCTAAAAAGAAGAAGAATTTAAAATTTACATGATAAGAGCAAAAGAAGGAAAAGGAATACCTAGCGCAATCTCGCAGGATAAGGAAATGAAAGGACCAACCCCTATGGGAGAACCGAAAGCTAGCTATATCGCAGTGAGAACAAACAAAAGAAGTGAATGTTGAGCCGAAGAAGAGCCCAAGATGTTAAAAATTGGGACTAAAATGGAAGTAGATGAAGAAAGAAGAACTATTGATTTGCTGCGAGATTATAAAGATATTTTCGCGTGGGATATGGATGAAATGCCTGGTATAGATCCATATGTGGCTTGCAATAAATTGGAAATTGATAGAAATGTAAGACCATTCAAACAAAGAATTAGAAAGATCGCAACAACATATCATCCTCAAATAGAAGAAGAATTGCAGAAAATGCTAGATGCAGGAATCATTAGACAAGCAAAATATCCCGAATGGATAGCAAATATGGTTATAGTCCCAAAGAAGAAAAAAGGGATAAGAATTTGTATAGATTTTACCGATCTACACAAAGCTTGTCCTAAAGATAGTTTCTCGTTACCACATATTCGCAATTGGTTGAAGCGGGCGGCGAGGAAACGAAAGGATATCATCTCTTGATGGATATAAAGGTTACAATCAAATTCCTCTCGCGAAGAAGATCAAGAACATCTTGCTTTCTTCGCTCCAAGAGGATTATCTTTGTTATACAAAAATGTCGTTTGGTTTTGCGAAATGCCGGAGCAACATACCAAAGAATGGTAGAAAAGGTGTTCGCGAGATGGATACACAAAACATTAGAGGTGTATGTAGATGATATGTTAATAAAAAGTAAGAAAGCAAAAGACCACATACAGGATCTGAAAGAAATTTTTGAACAAATGAGACATTTCAACATCAAAGTAAATCCAGAAAAATGCACCTTTGGAGTTGCATCGGGAAAATTTCTAGGATACATCGTATCAAAAGAAGGAATCCAAGTCGACCCGAGAGAAAGTACAAGCGGTTCGCGATATGCCAACACTGCGACAGTAAAGATGTTCGAGAAATTAAATGGGTTACTAGCTTCGCTAGGAAGGTTTATCTCGCGATCATCGATAAATGCAAGCACTTTTTCAACATCCTCAAAAAGGGATCAAAGTTTAGATGGACAGATGAGTGTGAGAAAGCCTTACAAGGAATAAAGGAACATTTAATGGATATATCAATTTTGCAAAAAGCAGAACCAGGAGAAGAATTATTGATCTATCTTGCGACGACCTCGCATGCATTAAGTGCAGTATTACTGCGAATGGACGCAGGGGTAGAGAAACCAATCTATTACATCAGCCAAAACTTTCAATGCCGCAGAGAAAGGAATTACTCAAAAATTGAAAAACTAATCTTGGCATTAGTTTACGCAACATTTAAACTTCGCATATACTTTCAAGCACACATTGTTAAGGTAGTGACAAAAATACCAATCGAATCAATAATGAAAAATTCAAAAAGATCGGGAAGAGTTGAGAGATGGAATGCTCAAATAAGTCATTGCAAACTCAAATACGAAATATTGTCTTCACCAAAATCACAAGTTGTCGTGAGACTTTCTAGCAGAATTTCCTTTGGAAGAGGATGAACCGAGTGGAAGAAATGATGGACGTAGAAGAAGAACATGGAGATCCAAAGACTTGTTAACTGAGCCAAATAGATGGGAAATATTAGTAGATGGGTCATCTAATGTAGAAGGTAATGGGGTTGGAATTGTTGTGATATCGCCAGAAGGCAATAAAATAGCTTTTTCTTTCAAATTATAGTTTGCGTCAACCAATAATGAAACAGAATATGAAGCTATAATACATGCTTTGCGATTCGCAATAGAAATGAAATTGGAAAATGTGAGGATTACGGTGATTCGCAATTGGCTATTCGCCAAATAAAAGAGGAATATACTACAAATGAACCATCTTTGCAAAAGTACAAGAAACTTGTTGACGAGCTGTCGATACAGAGACCGAGAATAAAATGGAGACATATATCAAGGAGAAATAATAGACTCGCATATGCTTTTGCCTTTATATCAAGTATGATGACAGATCCGACTGCGAGAAACATAAAAATACAAACACTTTTAACAACTCAATTAATAAAGAAGAAGAGCGGGGAAAGCAGATGTAATGCTAATAGAAGATGGAACACAAACACTTTGCGAAGAAGATTGGAGAGCGAGAACTTCATGCATACACGATGAAAGGGGAAACACCAAGAAATAGATTAGAGGCACACAAATTAAAAAGCCGTGCAACAAATTATGAATTAAGAGATGGAGTACTATACCGACGATCTTTTAATGGACCTTCATTGAGATGTGTAACAAGGAAGGAAGGAAGGAGAAACCATATTGAAGATGTTGCATAGCGGGGATCTTTGGTAATCATAGTGGTGGAAGATCTTTAGCACATAAAGCAAAAATGCGGGGCTATTGCGGCCGTATATGCATGAGGATGCGAAACAAATATCAAGGCGTTGCGAAGATTGCCAAAGGCATGGGAAGAAGATACATGCACCGGGAGCGCCATTAAATTCTTCAACAAGTGTGTGGCCTTTTGGAAAATGGGGCTTAGATATTGTGGGACCATCCTACCAGGAACAGGATGAGAGAAGATATCTAATTGTCTCTCTTGATTATTTCACAAAATGGGCGAGAGGTGAAAGCGGTACAACACATTCGCGATAAAGATGTTTTTACTTTCATATTTGAGAACATTATATGCAGATTTGGGATTCCAGCATAGTTGGTATCCGACAATGGGAAACTTGATTTGAAGGACAAAATATAGAATTCTTTGCTTAATGCATTTCAGATACGATGTGGAAAATCAACTCCTCTATACCCGCAGGCTAATGGCCAGGCAGAAGCGACAAATAAAACAATTGCAGACATATTGAAGAAGAAGTTAGAAGGATACAATAAAGGATGGTGCGAACAAGTGCACAATGCAGTATGGGCTTATAATACAACTAGGAGAGAAGCTACAGGAATGTCACCTTTTTGTTTAACATATGGGGTTGAAGCTGTACTCCTAACAGAAGTTATGATTCCAACAACAAAGAAATAAGCTTGGGAGAAAAATCTTAGTGCGGGGAACATTTTAATCAAATTAGATGAATTAGAGGAAAAAAAGAGAGAGAGCACTACAACATATGGAGAATTATCGGCGAAGATTGGCCGAGAGAATATAACAAACGTGTCAAGATACGTGAATTTCAACCAGGAGATGCAGTGCTGCGAGAGACACCAATATATCGGCGTGAAAGTGGTGGCAAGTTGGCAAGAAAATGGGATGGACCTTATATCATTAAGGAAATAGTTGGCACAAGGGCATATAGATTAATGGATCCTGAAGGAAAAGATGTAGGACAAAGATTGGATAGACCATGGAATAGGTTGTATCTCAAGAAGTATTACCCATAAAAGATGGATGAAATAAAATGAATTTGGATGAAATGTTTTTATAATTTGAATGATTGCGAGGTTGAATAAAATAGAGAACGATTGTGCGAATGTCTCGCAAACAATACATTATCGAAAATGAATGATTGAATGAATTGACAAAATGATAGAGTGAGTGAATGGGACGAACCTTTATGGCGTACACCCTAGTTCGCGAATGATATTTCGCAAGAGGCAAATGTAAGACCTAAAGTACGTCATATAAGGGGGTATCTCTTGACATGGCTCAGGGGAAAGGTTACACCGCTCCTGGAACCTGGGTCATGGAGATTTAGGGCCCATGAAAGCCTATCCGGGAGAGATACCTTGGATTTCCAACTATATATATAAGGTTATACCCTGGTTGGACGCCCGAGGGTCTCTTCCAAGGAGTCGAGTGTATGCTCAAGGCGTCGGGGTACACGGTTGAGCCAAGAGTGCAGGGCATTTGAAGTGTCTCGGCCATTCTTGGCAAGTCTTGGTATATGTTGCACTCGGCGAAGAAAACTCCACTTAGGGTGCGGTCTCGTAACCATAAACCATATAGGTATAAGGGATAAGAGGCTGCGAAAACAACTGGTTGTTGTTAAGACCGGATGGGAGGAGCTAGTCTTGTATGGCCGATGTACGCCTCCTTGAAGGGGCAACCGGGGAGAAGATAAGGGCGGCACCCTCCATTAGGGGTGACAAGTGTCAAAAGACGCAAATGTCACGAGGCTTTGTTTTCGCAAGAAAATTTAGGCTTGTCATATTTGTGCGATGATCTGTAGAGGCAATAATACTAACGCAAGGATAAGACGAGATCAATAGGTTTTTGCATGAAAATGTAAAGACGTCCTGCGATTTCGTCGCAAAGGCGGCAATGTCATGGGATTTTATATTCGCAAGAGTACTTAAGCCTGTCATATTGTCGCAAATAACATATCTATGAGAGGCAAAAATACTTTAGAAATGATAAGACAAGGTCAATGGGTCATTACATGAAAATGTAAAGACGTCCTGCGATCTTGTCGCAATGAGGGGTGGCGAAATAAGACCTTTAATTAGGAAG
This sequence comes from Papaver armeniacum, assembly GCA_023531295.1. NCBI lineage: Eukaryota > Viridiplantae > Streptophyta > Magnoliopsida > Ranunculales > Papaveraceae > Papaver > Papaver armeniacum. Next base: position 59,426 of record JAJJWW010003267.1, read on the forward strand.
GCAAAATAAGACCACACAATCAATGATAAGACAAGATCAATAGATTTCTTCATTTGTGAAGATATCCTGCGATCTTGTCTCAATGATAAAGTTCAACATAAATAAAGGTAATCGAACATGCTTGCGAGATTAGAATTGCAAATTTAAAATGAGATAGAAAGAGAAAATAAGGGATTATTTATCAAGGGATTTAGTCTTTCCAATCAAAAAGAATACTTCAACAGAAATTGAAAAGCATCTTATGCAAAAAGTCATACAGAAAAAGAGACTGGAAGATGTAAAATTACAAAAATAGTTTAATTCTCTACATCAGCGTTCTCGACAATAGGAGATGATAAATTTTCTTCAACAATTTTATCAGCTTCACCTTCGCTGATTGGAGGATTTTCATAGAAATTTTTTCATTTGGATTCTTATCGACAATTTCATTATTCGCGAGATCTTGCGACTTTCATAATCGTAATCACTATCGGAGAATTAGGAACTTCATCATCTTCAACTTCCAAAGGTTCAATAGAGACATGGTCAAGGGATTTAGAAAGTAAGATCTCATTCACAAAAACTTGACTTTGGGATGAAATTGACGAAGAAGTGCCTTGTTGATTCCTACTTTGGATATCTTTAAGATGGCTAAGATAATTAAGCTTTCTTGCGGCACGATCACGAGAATGGGCAAGAGTAGCGACAAGTGTTGCATTTTCCTTGCGAATCTTGGCATGGGCGGATTCCAAAGTAGACAGAGAGATGCGAAGATCTTTCTCAGATTCTGTGAAAATAAAGAAGAACGAGCGAGAGTTACAAATAAAAAGTAATTTAAGAAATTAGAAAAGGAAAACGGCGGATGAGGCGGTCAAATTTTATGACTACCTTCCTTTTGCGAGATAAGATGTTGGGTCAGGGCCAAGCAACTATTCTCCAAATGATCCATGGCATTATCAAAACCATCACCGATAAGACCTTTTAACCGAGAACGCAAGCTTTTTTCATTAGAAATCAGTAAATTATTTTCCTTCGCAAGGGAGGAATGAGATTCTTTTAACTTGGTATATTCATCCTTGAGCTGGTTTGTTTTCACACTTAGAGTTATTCTACCCCTGAATAAGCTTATCTCTTTCGGTAGTGGTTTCTTTGAGTTTATTTTTCAATGAGCAGATAGATTGTTCTTGCTCATTCAGTGCTTTTCGACAAACATCAAGTTGTTGCGAGGATATCGCCACCTTGTCCAACAAAGCTCGCTTCTCTTGAGACAAAGTTCCATTTTCATCTGATTTGGTTTCCAACTCCAAATTAGATTTATTCAAAGAATATGAGAGATGCGACAATTCGTTACTTAATAATTCTTGCTTCGGACTAAGTAGGCGTTTTCTTGGGTTAGATTATTTATCGGTCAACGAGAATATATATGGAGGTTATCTAATCGGTTATATTGCTCCATCCAAGCATCTCTTTCCGTTCGATTTTCTTCCACGATAGATTCCACTTGATATATCTCCATTTTACGTTTCTGATTCAAAGCTTGAAAGGCGAACAAAGTCTTCAAAAAAAAAAAAATGGGAGGAAATGATACCTTTTAGTTCTTCATTCTTCCTGCGAAGATTATCACGATCCAGCGAAGTATTATGAAGGCTATTCTTCAAGGTCTTAATTTCTTGTTCCAAGGATGCTCGCGACATGGTATCAGAACCAAAATACTTACTCAAGGATTCATAAACACTAGATCGATAGGATCGGTGGAAATTTTCTTAACATCATTCATGGTATCCGATAAAACTTTAAAAGTTACATCTATCCCTTCCAAGTTTTCTTTATTAAGAGAGATAGATCCAGAGGAAGAGGAAATGATGGAGGAAGAGGGAAAGGTTAAATTATCTTTAGTCATAAGAATGTCAGTTAAAGGAACCTGATTAACAAGCGGGGGCGAAGTAGAGGTATTAAGGGTAAAAGTGGAGAGAGGTTCATTTTGAAGAATTTCATTAACGGAAAATTCAAGGATTGATTCATCATGCGAGATCCTCGCATGAGAAGGTGAGTCATCATGAGAGGAAAGAATTGGTTTATCTTGCGAAGAAATCGCTAGAGAAGATAAATTATCCTGCGAAGGTATTGTAGGAGAAGCAGCAAGCTTAAACCCAGGAAAAGAAAGTGAGGGGAGGCGCAACGAGGTTTAGAAGGGCGAGGCTTCTTGGGGATTTATCGGCATCCTGCGAATTACAAGCTAAATAAGAAACAGAGAGGCAACAATATTGTTATTAAAAGAGTAAATGTTTCTTAAATACCTTGTTATTCGCAGGCTTTCTTTTTAGAGGCAAAAGATTTCGGTTGTTTCGGTTGCGAACCCATGGAAACACTAGGATTCGTAATGATGAATTTGGTGCTAGATTTGTCCTTGCTTTGAAACAAAAATGGCAAGAGAAACATCAAAAGAGGAATAGTATCCAAATAAAAGACTTCAATAAGAGAGATCAATCATGAAATAATCAAAATTAGCAAAATCAATGAGACTTTGATGCCATAGAAACGATGAGAGAAGAGTTTTAGCGAGAAAGACGATGAAGGAAAACGAGAGAAAAGTTGCGAGACAATAAAGAAGATGAAGTAAAAGAAAAGAAGAATTTTCATAAGGAACTCTCCTTTAAATAGATGGGAAAAGAGTAACCGGATAACATTAAATGTGTCGGTAAAAAGTGAAATTTTAGATACGTGTAAATAGTCATTCCTAAATTCACGGAATCTTGTCGGTAAAAAAAAAAAAAAAAAAATGGATAGAAAGCAAACGGTTGCGACATTTCAAAATATTAGTTCTCATGACATTCTCTTCTTCGCAGAGAAGACATGAGAAGAGGCAAGATGTAGGATCAGAATATCGCAACCTCAATACTTCGCGAGAGTAATAAACGACAGCATCACGAAGAAGTCGCGGGGAAGTAAAATAAATGACGCAATGGATGACGACAGCCAGAACACGAGGAAGATGAGAAAATCTGGCGAAGGTTAAGAGTGTCGCGAGGATGAACACTTATACACTTGCGACACTTCGCGAGTTATTCCCGAAAATAAAGGACAACTTAGTTGTCATCCACTGTGTACTACCCTATATAAAGGGGTGAGTAAGTCTGTTGTAGGGGGTTCTTTTGAATTGTTAAGCAAGTCATTAGGAGAGAGAAAATTAAGAGTGATTGTAATTTCTTTTGCTCTGTTCTTCCCTCCTCTGTAAACATTTCAAGAAAATAATCAATAAAATCTATAGTTATTCATCTTCAAATGGATTAATTAAGTAAATTCTAGTGAGGGGTGTAGTGTGGGATTTCCTGCAACTACACCACGATTTAACTTTATCTTTCAAGGAAAAGGGAATAACCTAAGTTTCAAAGCATAATCATCAAGGTTTCTAATCTTTAGGGTACTACAAATTTCCTCAAAGTCCCTAACATGAAAATAGGGGTTTTCATTTTCTTTCCCTAAGAAGATTGGGAGCAGCTGTAAGGTCCCAGGTTTAAGTTCATAATTTGCTTCCGTTTCAGCTAACCTCATACACGAGGGACGAGTAGTCCTAGTCGGGTTCAACAAAGCTTTCAAAGTTGCCATTTTTGGCTTTATCGGAATATTTGGGATTGTCTCCTTGAACGGACGTTCAAAAACGGACTCTTCGAAAATCGAACTTTCTAAATTGAGGTAATCGAGATGCTTAGAACTATTAGGTTTCTCTTTAACAAATCTACCTAGGGCGTCTCTTTTACGTTCCGGCATGCAAAATAATAAGGAAGGGGATTCTATGCAATCACAAAACAAGGCTGACTCAACCAAATCAAACCTATTGATTTCTAGCAAACAAAAAGCATGATGGCTCCACTTAGATTGTTTCTAGACCAGACTTCTAATCCTTCGAAAGGGAATTCGTTACAATTTAAGCAAACCCCTCTGGAATCAATCCGAGTCAAAGTAAGTTGAATAGAGGCGAGGAAGCTCGGTGGAGCTTTGATACCCAAGGCCTCACCAGGAATTACAAGGCGGCGCAGTCACGCATTCAACTCACAGAAACCATCATGAACTTCGAAGTATGCTTAAAAGAGTAACCAATATTTTTCGAATGACTTTCCTATTAAGCTCGTTACCCTATCGGTCTTGTTCAAGTCAGTATTTTAAGCTTAGGTTCGCGTTTGGTATCGTTTTCCTAAGGCGGACAAGAAGAGAACGGTGATGAAATCCGAACCCTTATCTTGTATGGCCAGTCCTTGCCCTTTACTAGGAAATTAAAGCAGCCGTATTCAAGTCCTCATTATATATGCAAACGAAGGAAGACAGTAACTCGCTGACAGGGGATTCACGAGTGTTTAGAATCTTACCTCCCGTTCCAGACGGGGGATGAATCGGTTGTAGTCGACTCGGGCCACTGACTCCTATGTCAGTGTACGAACCCAAGGTGCAGAGACAATATCGTAATTGTCCTCCTTCTCTGCAAACAGTTTATATTTAAAAGTACCCTTCCGTAGGGTAAAAATAAAAATAATGTCCCAAAGTCCAAAAGTCCAAATGTCCAAAAAGAAAAGAAAAATTACAAAAATAATAAACCCTAATACAGTTTTTTTTTTTCTAAAAATAAACAAAACCCTAAAAAAAAATAACTAAAATAAAATTGTCTTCCTTTTTCGTTCTCTTCGCTTTAATCTTTAGCTGCAAGTCTTTATGAAATCACCAAACTCCTTGGCTCAATTTTCTTTATGACCCAAAACCTGTAGACAAAAGACAAATACCCAAAAAAGTAAAATAGAAAAAAAATAATAAAAATCTAAAAAATAAAAAGAAAAATAAATCTAAAACCCTAAAAACATTTCCGCGTCGGCGGCGCCAAAAATTGATGTGGTTGTGATAGTGGTAAATAAAGTGATTCGATTCTCGAACTTGTGAAGGATTCTTTAGACTTAAATTCAAAACAAAAATAGAAAACTCACTAAAAATTATAGCAAACTCAGACAAAGATGTTATCAATATTAAAAGACACTAAGGCTAAGATTCCACTATTTTCCAAATTCAAAGTGATTTAATCCAATATTTATGTTCATGCAATTTTCTTGTTCAATTTGATTCTAAACTATTGCAACAAGTAGATTCTCAAAGTAACAAGTGTAAATCCGAAGCATAGAACATCAAAAACCTAGGTCCAAGTATGCTCTATCCAAAGAAATAACAATTGCTTAACAAAAATCATTCAAACAACTTTCGATCAAGGCAAATAATCATATAATAATTGCAAATAAATAGATAAATAAGAATATACCACTTCTTGTTGGAAAAATAGCTTCCTCTATCGCCTTAGCAATGGGATTTAGCTCCTCATATTAATCATGATCTCAAAATATGTGTTTATGGTTCAAAAGTTGATTAAAAGAGTGAAAAGTAATAACACAGACTGTTTGCAACAGTGTATCGGCGTTACAAAACAGCTGTTACAATGGAACTATTACAGAAAACTGGTAGGCCCGAGAAATGGTTATAATTTACGGCCTACGGTGATACCGCAAGTGCACGGTGTCGCGATGTAGCACTGGGCACGTACGGGTCGAACCACAGAGACTTGTGGTGCCCTTATGTAATCTAAGGCTTGCTAACTGAATTTCAAGTGACAACAGAGTAGTGACAAGGTAACACAGGGGGTTTTGCCGACATGGCTGAGTTGTAGTGACTCTAAGCTAAGGCAGAGAAAGTTGTCAACAAGTTATTGAGAATACTAGGGCGGTCGAATCCACCCCTTAATCCTAGCTAATTCAGTCCTAGTTCTGATAGTGTTCTTATCCCTTCTTATGGATACTGAACAAGATGCAAGCTTGCCGCTTATCCAGGGTGTCAATGGATGGTGTATTATCAACTAAAGTAACTAACTAACCCCTAGTATTATTTGTCTTTTCATAGTACAACTAATCACGAGATCAAGTTCATTACTCGGATGACTAACCTATCTCAGGATGGATATTCCAATCACAATTAGGGTATCTTTCCAAAGTACTAATTGTCTTATCAGGGCACAATTAGTCTAAGGATTGATAACAGACAATAAGGCATGAATTGCACACACACAACATGGAGATGATCGACTACGAGAGGATGCTTGACATACAACTGTGAAAGCAACATCTTTGAGATGTTTAGATTGAATTTATCCTAAACATTTAAAGCTTAATAAGAACAATATCAAAAATAGAAACCAAATTTAGCGATTGATAATGGGTTTCATCTAAACCCTAGCAAATGTGATTAAAACATCAAAATAACACAAAATAAACCTAATTGACTGCACTGGCTAATCCAGGCGTGCTTTCTATCAACACCCATCACTCCTATTTATACATGCAGTTCATCCCCAAAACATCTCAAACCCTAATTCTCAAAAACAGCAATTAATGATAAATAAATCAAAAGTAATCGCACCCATACTCTGATTGCTTCTCCTCTTCTCAAATCGGCCTCGAGAGACGCCATGCTTCGATTGTTGGTGGAAACTCTAGCTTCTAGTTATCTATAAATTAGCTTCTAGAGTTGGTAGAAGCTAAGAAATAGATAACTCAAGGAGAGGAGGGTAGCTTGAGGAAGGTGCGGTGTGGTGTCGACGAGATGGTGGAGGAGATGGTTGTGGCGGGGAAGGAGATGGCGGAAGAGTGGGTTTTGCGAGCTCGAGAGGAGAAGAGAAGAAAGAGAAAGTGAAGATAGGAATGAAGTGGTTTTGCTCGATAGGTATAGGGTTAGGTTGATAGGGTGTTAAGCGGTTGCATCGACTGATGATGGGAAGACTGTAGCGAGCGTCGGATGAAGCTGGTGCGATACGAAGCAGGTGAGAGAGGTAGCCGGTTTTGATGTGATCTGGTGTAGCACGGGAGCATCAAGAGATGATGTATAGTGATGGAGCGACCGTTGGATGTAGCTGAGGGAGATCTCAATGGCTCAGAGTGAGCGGGCTCGGATCCGGGTCATGGGTAGCTCTAGCCCAAGTTTTCCTTGTTGGGTTGCAACTGATTTGCGCGCGGGCTTTGGCTATCTGCTCCATAGATGTTTGACTTCAATTCTTCGCTCTTTAGCTCCTCAGATTCTCCAAGCTTTATTTATTACCTAAAAACACAAAATTAATTAATACAAATATTTATTCTTGAAAACAAAGAAAATACAGAATATGGGATAATATCTGATTTATAAGCGCAAAAGATGAGTAAAATGCCAATAAAAGGTGTATAAATATGCACTATTTGGCACTCATCAAATACCCCAAACCTGAATTTTACTTGTCCTCAAGTGAAACGAGAAAAGAAGAAATCCTAACTATACCCCCGTCGCGAGTCTCTCGAATGCATTTAGCGTATGCACTAAGCCTTTAAACCCCTAGGTGTCCCTAGTGGACGAGTTGTAGTCTCGTGAGGGTTTACCAGAGGTGTACCCACAAAACCTTCTCCAACTTGAGTGTAAAAGAGTCTCAAGCCTCCAAGAAGCTATGAGGACATAGAGTTTCTGCATGCTAGTAATGAAGTTAGAACTATCGAAGAACGCATTCTCATCCTTAAGTCTTGAGCGAGAAGTAACCATACCATATGAAAAATTCGGATTCGATTGTGATCATAAGCCTCGACTTCGCCTCACCATTAGGGTTTTATGATAATTGCACTCAAAAGATCGCTTTTAGTCTCTCATGTGTGCAGGCAGGAGTAAAGAGAGAAATCCTGCACACGTTGTAGGTAAGAAGGATAACCTTCCGAAATAAAATCTGGAGACTCCACAAAAGTGTGGACAAAAAGAATCTTTTTCTGATGATCTCTAAGAAGGGAAAATCAACCATTAGTGAGAGGTGGGAGTACTCACTCACTTCTCACCCGATCGGCAATTAATATCACTCTCTCATAAGAAACCATAGAAACGTCTTCAATCTTCGGTCTTCGGTCTTCAACTGTTGATGATGAACTTCTGAACTTTACAAAAACTTGATTTTTTTTTTTTTTTTTTTTTTTTTTTTTTTATATCTAAGTTACAATAAAACGATAAACTCAATTTTTCATAAACTTCATTAATTCTCATTTTTCTTTTCCTTTGTTGCACATAAACCTTGGACTATATCAATTTTTCTTTCAATATTCTGATTCTGCTCCGGTTGCTGACGATGATGTGTTTCTATGGGTCTTGCTGATTGAGAGAGAGAGAGATGCTAACTGCAAATCGATATTTAGAAGGAGTTTTCATCTTTAGACGTCACCCTCATGATTGACGGAATTAGCACTCAAGAGATCAAAAGTAGTGCGAAAGTGGTGCGAAGTTGGGTAGCTCACCATTCCTACCGGAATTGACGTACGGTGACACACACTCTAAAAGCTTTTCTAGAAAGTCACAAAGAGTGAAGGTCGGTACCTCGCTTGATGTAAAATGGGTAGTCTCCACTATGGGTGATCACAATTCTACTACCGAATATCTAAACAAAGACACCTAATTCGCCCTCGGTATGGTTAAATCCAACTTTAACGCTCTAATCAACTAAGAAACCCGATTGCGTTTTCCGGTACTTCCAAGTTCTGTTATTTGGTCCGATTCTCTATGTAAACATAGCTAAAAGCATGCTAGTGACTCTAAAATCTCTAAAAGTTGGAGGTTTTTATTTGCAAAAAGTTTTTGAATTTTTTTTTTTTTTTTTTTTTTTTTTTTTGAAAATAAAAGGTGAAATAAAAGACTAAAAACTCTAAATGCAAATGCACCCCCAAACCTAAATCAAACATTGTCCTCAATGTGTCAACAGATAGGAAAAATTTAAACAGTCACATACCATGAGAACTATGCTGAAAAGAGAAAAGGGAAGAGATTACAGGAAATGTCGGCGGAAGCAAGGTTGAGCTTCATTCGTCAAGGCTAGAATCCAATATTCTCAACGGAGATCATATCGGATTAGCATAATATATGTGCAAGAAGACTCAACCGAATCAAGAAAAGAAAAATTTAACAAATCCTACTGGATTATATACAAAAATTCACCATACACTAACAATCTAAAGAGTTGAGGATCAACCCAATAGAAAATATGTACACACATTAACAGCCTTACACAAATATAATATGAGAGTACACGTAAGACTGTGTATGTGAATGAGTTTCCCCCAAACCTAAACTTGTGAACGGGTGTGTTTGAAAGCACAAAGTCTTGCAATTTTAAAGGTACATCATGCAAAAGGTCTAACTCAAAATGAGTTTTACTAATAACAGGCAGATATACGCATTCCAACTGTGGCTCTTTAAAAGTGTTATACTTTGATGCAAAATAGTCCAAGAGGACTTGGGAAGCACAAAGCTCTAAGCCTAAGTTAGGCATTTTCAGAAAAGTTGGTTTTGCAATTTTGTGACAAACTACACCTAGGTTTGGTGGAGGAGTTTCAATTTGTGACTCAGGAGAGAGGTTAGGTACATCTAAGTTATTTTCATGTATCAAATCATTTGCACCGTCACACTCTTTCCTAAGGTCAGGAGTGGGTAAATCATGGTCATTTTCACAGGGCAATTGCACAGGTTCCACATCAACATCACATGCATGAATATCAGAAGAAGCATCATTCATAGGGTTCACAGAAGAGACAATTAATGTCTCTGAACCTAAAGATTCTACTACAATTTCAAAATATACATGCTCTTCATATTCATCATCATCATCATCATAGCACAAATGCATTTCCCTAACATTCATTTCATCTCGAAGTTCCTCCCTTTCCTCATTTAGTGCATCACAGATTTGACTCAATTTGAGTTCTAAGCTCGCAAACCTTTGGTCAGTTGACTTTTGATATTGCTCAAGGTTTTGCTCAAGGTTTTGACTAAATTCAAGAAGTTCATTATGTTGTTCAATGAAAGGAGAGTTTTCACTAGTGGGTATGCATTCCTCATATGGATATTCATTGTATGGTTGTGCATGAGGTTCACTAGAGAAGGGAAATTCAGACATGTTGCTATATGGATGGTCATGCATTGCATTCATTTCAAGCCTAGCATTTTGCTCTATGAGTGTATCCATTATTGATTGCAAACTAGGAGTTGGGGGAGTATAAAATTGTTCATCTCCCCATTGTGGTGAATGATGCATGTGTGCAGGTTGATTATGGTCCCAATAGTCACTTCTAGACACTTCGTTCATTGGATTATCATGGTTTTCCCTAGACTGTCTAAAATCATGCAAGATATAACAGTATTCAACAGGGTGGTCTAAGCCACCACATAAGGTGCAAGCATGCGTTTCATATTGCCTAGAAAAACTAGATTCGACAGATTGCCTTTCTAAAAGCGGATTGCCTATCTAAAGCGAGATAGTCGAGCCTCTAATTGATCTAAAAGTGATGGTGGGTATGAGGAGAGTGTTCATTCTCAACCTGTGATGGATGATACATGTGCTCATAGTGATTAGGGTATGTGAGGTCAGGGCCCTGAGAAGGCGCATAAAATTCTCTAAAATCACTATGGTATGTGGGGGGTTCATCCTGTGAAGCGTGCCCGTAAGCACGCTGTCTAAGGGATTTGTTTCCATCCCCAGATGCAGACCAAAATCCTGACATGGTCTAGCTCTCAAATTGAACTCACAATCTAATTTGGTTTTGGTGGGATTGGTTTGGTTTATTGGGTTTCATTTGGTTTTGTTGGGTTTTGGTTTGTTGGGATTTGATTTTGGTTGATTGGGATTCAGTTTGGTTTATTGGGATTATGTGTGGTTGCAGCCCAAAGATTTGTGAAAACAGCACAGCCCAAGTTTGTGTAAAGCCTAGTGGAACTGTGGGCTCAGTTTTGTTTAGGCCCAGCAGTGTGGCTTATGTGGTTGTGCAAAGCCTAGTGGACAGGCTTATGTGGGCTTCAAAATGTACAGCCCAGGTTATAATGCTAAGCCTAGTTGGGTTAGCCCAGGTGAGCTGGGTTTCATTTGGTTGCAGCTGGTGTGGCTTATGTTAGCCCAGAAGTGTAGGCTTGCAATGTGTGCAGACAGCCCAGCAGTCTATGGGCTCGATTTGGTTGCAGCTTAGGGTGAGCCCAATGGGTGGGCTTCAGTTTTGTTTGCAAACTTGACCAAGTGATGAAAGCGCACTGACCCAAAATTTTGGGCTTCAATGAGTTAACAGCCAGGTTGATTAACCCAGCAGTGTGGGTGAAAGTTTTGGTTTATGTGGGCTCAAATTTGAAGTGGTCGATCGGCCAGATGAAGGCTAAGTGAGGTGGCTGAAGGTTGGTTATGTGGGCTTTGTTTGGGTGTGAGCCCGGGTTTAGTGAATGCACAGCCACACAAAAATGCTCGAGGCCACACAAAAATGCTCGAGGCCACACAAGGCAAAGCAACACGGAAGACAAATGCCCGGGGTTTGCGGCTAAGCTCGGGGCTAGCAAGGTAAAGCAATCTGGGCTCGGTCAAGTGCAATACTGAGATGGCAACACAGATGACAAAATAGTTAACAATTGCTTAGATCTTTGAGCAATACAGGCAAGGAAATACGAGGCCAGGTGCAGGTCAATGGCTCAATGGCTTAGATCTTTGAGTCAAGCATGCATAAATTGCTCAATGGCTTAAGCCAGCGACTTCGAGGGCTTGCAAGTAAGCACGGATGCACATAGTTCTCAAGCCATACAAGGTCGGACAAGGTGGTTTCACACGGGCTCATTTGTATAACACCCGAGCATCAACTATCTCGATTGACCTCACTTGTGTTGCGACTAAGCTGCGTTATCAAAGCCCAAACCTCACGGCTACGGGTGCTTGGCAAGGGGTCTAATGCAACAGGTGAGTGAGGTCGGGTGCTCGCATGAGCGAGGGTCGGGTGAGTTACAAAGACAACACAAATTGTAGCCTTGCAACACAAAGACAGACTCACAGACAAAGACAATTTTAACGGGGCAGCTCAACACTTATGAGACTAGAAAGAAAGCTAGGTTATCGGGTTGCGGTGCGGCTAACTTGGGCTTCAAGTTGTGACCCAGCTCAACTCCAAGCTTCGGGGCTGGAGTTTAAGCTCGTATGCTAGTTTAACCTAGTTCACGAGGCTATGTATGGAGTCACTTACGGTGTGCTCGAGCTTTGTGACTCGAGGCCCCTTGCGCTTTTTCTCCCACTCCTTGGGCTTGCTCAAGAAGACACAGCCAAGCACAAGAGCAAGTTCAACGAGTTCGAGTCTTGGTTGCTCAGCGGCGGCAATGCCAAGCATCAGACACGGTAGAATGCACTGCAGGCTCAACAAAGAATTCGGTTCCCGAGCTTCACAGTCAAAGCTACTGAGCAAGAATGCTGGCGAGCTGAGGTTATGCCACGAGCTGAAGATTAAGCCACAGAAAAACAAACTAATCAGCAAAGTTAAACTAACAAAACTAACAGCTAAATTATACTAGAATTCCTAAGTTACATATGCAAGTTAAACACTAAAACTAAGTTATCATGCTTATAACAGCTAAATGAAAAAAAAACAACTAAGTTATCATGATGGTGCAGATATAGGGTGTTGAAATGCCACAGATGAGCTAAGTTACACTATAATGCAGGCGAATATGTACAGGGAGAAACTCAGCGAAGTATTAGCCAAAAAAAAACAGCAAGGCACGCGCCAAGTCCCCGGCAACGGCGCCAAAAACTTGGTAGGCCCGAGAAATGGTTATAATTTACGGCCTACGGTGATACCGCAAGTGCACGGTGTCGCGATGTAGCACTGGGCACGTACGGGTCGAACCACAGAGACTTGTGGTGCCCTTATGTAATCTAAGGCTTGCTAACTGAATTTCAAGTGACAACAGAGTAGTGACAAGGTAACACAGAGGGTTGTGCCGACATGGCTGAGTTGTAGTGACTCTAAGCTAAGGCAGAGAAAGTTGTCAACAAGTTATTGAGAATACTAGGGCGGTCGAATCCACCCCTTAATCCTAGCTAATTCAGTCCTAGTTCTGATAGTGTTCTTATCCCTTCTTATGGATACTGAACAAGATGCAAGCTTCTTTTGCTTATCCGAGTGTCAATGGATGGTGTATTATCAACTAAAGTAACTAACTAACCCCTAGTATTAGTTGTCTTTTCATAGTACAACTAATCACAGATCAAGTTCATTACTCAGATGACTAACCTATCTCAGGATGGATATTCCAATCACAATTAGGGTATCTTTCCAAAGTACTAATTGTCTTATCAGGGCACAATTAGTCTAAGGATTGATAAGAGACAATAAGGCATGAATTGCACACACACAACATGGAGATGATCGACTACGAGAGGATGCTTGACATACACTGTGAAAGCAACATCTTTGAGATGTTTAGATTGAATTTATCCTAAACATTTAAAGCTTAATAAGAACAATATCAAAAATAGAAACCAAATTTAGCAGTTGTTGATAATGGGTTTCATCTAAACCCTAGCAAATGTGATTAAAACATCAAAATAACACAAAATAAACCTAATTGACTGCACTGGCTAATCCAGGCGTGCTTTCTATCAACACCCATCACTCCTATTTATACATGCAGTTCATCCCCAAAACATCTCAAACCCTAATTCTCAAAAACAGCAATTAATGATAAATAAATCAAAAGTAATCGCACCCATACTCTGATTGCTTCTCCTCTTCTGTCAAATCAGCCTCAGAGACGCCATGCTTCGATTGTTGGTGGAAACTCTAGCTTCTAGTTATCTATAAATTAGCTTCTAGAGTTGGTAGAAGCTAAGAAATAGATAACTCAAGGTAGAGCAGGGTAGCAGGAAGGTGCGGCTGTGGTGTCAGACGAGATGGTGGAGGAGATGGTTGTGGCAGGGGAAGGAGATGGCGGAAGAGTGGGTTTTGCAGAGCTCTGCAGAGGAGAAGAGAAGAAAGAGAAAGTGAAGATAGGAATGAAGTGGTTTTGCTCGATAGGTATAGGGTTAGGTTGATAGGGTGTTAAGCGGTTGCATCGACTGATGATGGGAAGACTGTAGCGAGCGTCGGATGAAGCTGGTGCGATCTGAACGGCTGAGAGAGGTAGCCGGTTTTGATGTGATCTGGTGTAGCACGGGAGCATCAAGAGATGATGTATAGTGATGGAGCGTAGTTGGTTGGATGTAGGCGAGGGAGATCTCAATGGCTCGAGTGAGCGGAGCTCGGATCGGGTCATGGGTAGCTCTAGCCCAAGTTTTCCTTGTTGGGTTGCAACCTGATTTTTGCGCGCGGAGCTTTGGCTATCTGCTCCATAGATGTTTGACTTCAATTCTTCGCTCTTTAGCTCCTCGATTCTCCAAGCTTTATTTATTACCTAAAAACACAAAATTAATTAATACAAATATTTATTCTTGAAAACAAAGAAAATACAGAATATGGGATAATATCTGATTTATAAGCGCAAAAGATGAGTAAAATGCCAATAAAAAGGTGTATAAATATGCACTATTTGGCACTCATCAAAAACTGTTGTAAACACTGTTGCTTTTTCGCTGATTTTAAGACCCCAAAAACGACTGTCTTCAATGGCCTTTTATTCTTCGTGTTCTTCCTTGTGCACCAGCAGAAACAATTTCCTGCAACTCTTGTTTTCGTTCTCTGTTCTTCTCTAAACTTCCCTAAAGTATACGTAGCCCTTCTATGACCTATCCCCACTCCTTTTATAGCCCACAGGTTGATTATAACTCGATGAAATCTCGAGAATATCTCGTCTTTCCTCTCTCGGCAAGTTACGGAATTATCGTGTTTCTTTTCTTTCTCTGCACGTCGTCTGAGCTCTCCCAAACTCTCTCAGGACTCAATCAGGACTAGATACATCCACTCCTCAGCGCAATATCTTCTTCTAATCTTCCCAGCACTTAACTTCCACAAATATAGCCAAGAAACTTCCACGAATATCCACTGCCATGTTTTATCCAAACCGAAGATATAACACGATTTTATCGAATCTGAGCCACCTACAATCCCTGTTCTGACTCAGCAAATGAATCCCAATCCATCTCCACGTAAGAACTCCGACTAAAATAGTCCCTGGTTGATAGCAGAAAACCTCAATAGTCCCGTGAAACTCCACACCTCTGATTTCTTCTTCCGGCTTATCCAACCCAACTCATTCGATCCAATCAAACGTACCAACTCTGTTATACTATAAGAAGTCCAGCCCACCAAAAATAAGCCATTGAATCTCGTCAAAACTCTCCGAGAAATCCAACACAAATTCTGCTTCGTTGCTGCCATTTTTCCGGCCAGAAAAAGATTTGAATTTTGGGGAAGAAGCTGGTCGCCCCCTATCCTCGGCTGGAGTGTAAATAGCAGCTGTCTAGGGGTGCCCCTTAGTAATTTGGGTACCCCTTATCCAAAATGAGAGTCCGAATAGTGGGTGTCCTCAGGGTGCAACTTTTCGAGCCGATTTTTCCAAAAATGTTTATTGGCCAAAAATACCTACACACACATAAAAAACCATAATAGTACAAAAATGAGCACTACCAAAATAAAGAATCGAGACAAATTAGACACAAAAATGTGTCTATCACGTCATCTAGAAATTTCGCAGCCCAAGCGAATTCATCATCATTATTTATGAGAAGAAGGGAGCGAATTTGATTCTCTCTTTCGCTAAGTACAGCATTTTTGCGGTTAGATTCATCTCGTTCAATTTGAAACTCAAGAAGAGTTTTTTGAAATTTCGCTAACGCTTGAGCACCTTGTCAAGCGATGCGATCTTTATCATCTATGAGATCACTGATCTTGGTTCTTAAAACATTAATTTCCTCTTTAGAATTAAGATAGAAACGCTTAAATTTGTTGGCTAAGCCCAAATTTGGATCTATGGTCAATTTCTAAGAGGCGAAGTTTGGATCTGAGTTCATTTATGGGAAGAGATTTAATCTTGTCATTTGAAAAACTATTAAAAGAATTATTAAGGTGTTCAAGAAGGGTATTATTATCCATAGAATTGGGGAATGAATGAAGGAGAATGGCTTCATCAGAAAGATCATAGACGTCTGCGAAAATGATAAATTAGATGAGGGAGGATAATAAGAAAATAAAATAAAGGAAAAGAGAAAAATTTCATACGATAAAGTTGCTTATTGGCATCTTGAAGACTAGATATTTTGTCCTTTTGAGTAGAAGAATCAAACTTCGATTGTTTGTTCTTTTCACGAAGAGCAACATCTTGACTTCTAATTCTTCATTTCTCTTGCGAAGTTGAAGATTCTTCTTTTCAAGAATCCACGTCTTTTTCCAAATGCGAGGCAACAACGAAAGAAGCCTTCCCAGTCTGCGAAGGAAAATGAAGAAATTGTCAAGATATAGTATAACTTTAAATCATAATTATGAAGAAATAGAGAAACGAAGGCATACCAAGATACCAAGTGAATTCAGAAAGCTAGGAGTCACTGATCTGGAGACTCCATGAAGAGAATCATCACCATCCAATAAAGGGGTATCACAGATATTCGCAAGATCTTTGCATGTGCTAGTGATATGATCATCCCCCTTGCATGGATTCAGAGAAGATGCTAGACAGTTGTGCCATAGAAGATTCAGGTGGAAAATCTTCCCTTGCGAAAGAAGTATCAACATCATCATTATCATCATCATCAGATCTTTCACCAGACTGAAGATTTGAAGGAGAGGGAGAGTGAAATTTTCGTTTCTTTGAAGGTGGGACAGCGGACTTCTCCTTGCGAAGAGAACCTTTACCCTTGCCTTTGGTCTTCGCAACCTTAGACCCTTCTTCTTCGACAACTACAACTAGGGCTGCACAAAACCGAACCTAAACCGTGAACCGAACCGAAACCGTTGAATTATTAACCGAACCGAAGTGAAACCGAATCAAACGGTTTAGGTTTAGGTTGTCAGTTCCAAGTAACCGACATACCCGGTTTCAGTTACGGTTTCTGCCCAAAACCGTACCGATATCCCATCGGTTAACCGATTAGTAATGGTCGTTAGATCTTCATATTTTTTAGCCGTAGATCTTTATACAGTATAAGTTTCCAACCCTATTCTCTTTTCACGTCTCTTTTATCTTTTTCTTTCTGAATCTCCAACTTCTTCTTCGTTTTGCAGCAGCGCCTTCTTCTTCCATCACCGGCATCAGTCACATCCTTAGCCTAAGAAAACATCCACAACCACCTTCTTCCTCCTCCACTATATAAAGATTTAATTTTATCAAGTAAAACATCCCTCCCGGCTACCCCTGATATTTTCTTCTTCTTTTGTTCTTCTATAACCACCACCACTACGCCCAAATCAATCTGGATCTAGCTGTTAAACAACCTTTCATAACCGATTGATGGTGAATCTTAGAGCTACTGTTCGAGATCAAGAATTTTTGTTTATTTGGATCTGTTAATGAACAGAACGAGTATAATCTAAGATTTTGAGTTCTGATTGTTATATTTGAAGCTGTAAGAAGAAATTTCGTGTATATAGTTGTTGATTCATTTTGGGTATTATCAAGGTTGGAATTGATGGGATTTGTTTGATATTTTAAGTTAATGGATTCTTTGGAAGAGAAAGGATTTTTATTAAGCCTGCAATAAAGGGGAAAGGGTTTTGATAAAATTAGTTTTTTATTTATAGGGTTAATTTGTTCATGGAATTGAAACATGAGGATGATTTTTTGTGTTTTTATGATTTTTTGGGGATTGATCAGAACTTTGGGTGTTGCATGTTGAAATTTATACTACATGTCTTCTTATTCATATATGTTTATTTGATCAGGAAAAATGTCTTGTCTGTTATCATGTTGTGGATCTGTAAATTGCATTAAGTTGTGCAATTTAGTAGCATCAGGAGTAAAAACTAGATTAGACTATTGTGGTTTATTTGATCTTTCCTCCTTTCTTCATGGATTCTCAAACAAACTGGTCATTCTCTGTTGGAGTGTATGTACCCCAATATGTCTCTCCCTTTATCTGTATAAATTTCTTAAACAAACAAGTCATTCTCTGTTAACAAATGAAGAACAAGAAATAACTTTTGAGAATGAACTCTCGGTTAACCAAAACCGGCAGGTTTAGAACCGAACTGAGCCAAAACCGAACCGAATAAAACCGAGTAAGCTTAATGGTTTCATCGGTTTCCCAAGCTGGAAAACCGAGTACTTCGGTTTCGTTTTTTTTTTTTGCCTAAAACCGTACCGAACCAAACCATGTGCAGCCCTAACTACAACACCAACCTTCGCACACGAATGAAGATAAGAATAGAGGCAACAATATTGTTAAAAATAATAAAAGAAAGTATTTCTTACTTCATCCGTGATCGGACGAAGCGCTGCTAGGGTGCTTGGGTTCTTAGTTCTTTTGTAGCTTCTTCTTAGCTTGTTAACCTGAAATTTTCGCAAGATTAATAGATATAAAGAGGAATGAAGACTATAAACTGAGCGAAATTTAAGAAATATACCTCTTTCTCTTTCTCGGGCCAATTAAATACCCAACGTTGATAAGCGGCGAGATTCGCGAGGAAGCACATTTGAACCGAAATATAAGGCCCCTTGAGTTAATGGAAAGACACACCATCTGTCATCTTTAGATTGGCAAGGAGTATTATTCTTGCGAATGCCAATCAATGTCTGCATAAGTATTCTATCGCTGGCAACATTTTCTTTCCTCTTCAAGCGAATACCCAATGAGTTTTATCATTCTTCATGTTTATTATTTCATAATTTTCAAAGAAGCTCTCTCTTGTGTATTTTTCGGCAAGTATTTCTAAATCCTCAAATTCAGGATCCCTAACTTCTTTTGGATAAAGAGATCCTTTACCAGCACCGCGGTTGGCGAATTCAAGTATTAATCGAATGCAGTCCCCACTCAATTGGTAGATGGATCGCGAGAAGTTCGCATGAGCAAGAATTTCGTAAAACAAAGGAAGGTTAGGATCATAGAGAGGAATGGGAAGGCCAGCGAGAATCTGACCAAGCGAAACTATGATTTCTTTATCATCACAATGATGATCGAATACTGATTTAGCGAAAGAATGGATTTAGCTCCTTGATCGGGAATGGTGGTTAATGTAAAACCCTTCTCTTTGAGATCTTTCTGAATTCCTTCAAGAGAAGTTTCATATTTGCGACCAACTGGAGGCATTTTAAGTATTGGAATGAAGAAAAAAATTAAAGATCAAAAGAGGTAGAAACAAGAAAATTTACAGCAGCAGGAGAGGAATTTACGGAGAAACGGTGAAGAATAGTTGCAGAAAATATAAGAAGGAAAGTAAAAAAAAAAAAAAAGAGAAGAATGAGAAGAATATATATAGAGAGAAGAATTCTCGAGAAGATAAACACATTTAATGGGAAGAGTAGACGTGAACTGTTGAGAAATAGCGGTTGAAAAGGACGTGTCAAGAAATGGATGGAAGAAGAGATACGTGTAATAAATTAACGTAAAAATACGAGAATCATGTCAATATAGAAGAATATGGAAAAATGAGCTAGCTGCGGCATTTAGAAGCACTAATTCTCATGACATTCTCTCCTTCGCAGAGAAGACATGAGAAGAGGCAAGATGTAGGATCAGAATATCGCAACATCAATACCATTGTGAAACCATTATACAACACATTGCGAAGACATCGCAGATTGATTCTGAGAAATGACGCTGACAGGATGACGACAGCCTAAACACGAGAAAGATGTGGAGACCTAGCGAGATTTAGGAGTGTTGCGAAATTTAACATTGGTATATTTGCGAGAATATCGAAAGCCATATCCGAAAATAAAGGACAGCTTAGCTGTCACTCACTATGTAATATCCTATATAAAGAGCCGAACAGGCTCAAGACAGGGGGAGATTTTTTTAGAGTGGAGAGAAAGTTTGGAGGAGAGAGAAAGTCTAGAACAGTATTTGTATTCTTGATTTCATTTCCTTCTTATAAAATTCCTAAACTCAATTAATAAAAAGTGTGATTGTTGATCTTAAAAATATGTTGACTATTATGAATTCTTGTGAGGTATGTATTGTGGGATTTCCTGCAACTACACATAAAAACTCCGGGACCTAGTCCATTTTTGAATACTCTCATAATGAAGCCGCTATACAAAATCTAATAACAACTTCGTATAGTTGAGACCAAGCAAACCACCCCTAGCTACTTAGTTCTCTCAGTATCCCCGCCCCTTCGACTTCTAGAGTCACGCATGTGAATAGCAAGTCCTTTGGATTGTATTCCAAACAGCAAAAGAAGAATCTGTTTGGTAACCACTCTGATCAATCTTGCTACAAGATATGGATGAGTCGTTGACAAAGGCTCTTCCATTTAATCTAATAAACTCCTTTGTATGGTTAGATCAATCTAACTTTAACTACCTAAATAGTCAAGTATAGATTCACACTCAATCAATATAGATCTCAAAGAGAAATATAGAGAATGTTGATCTCACACAACTAGTTAATCAGATCTATCAAATATAAATCGATTCTAGTTGGATCCCAGCCGATCAAGGTTTATGCACTAAATCAGCAAGATACGAAAACTAATAAGAAATCTTCTTTGTCTTCAAATCTTCTTTTATCTTCAAATACCTGCACAACACCACTTGAATTTCTTGTGATCAATCACGCACAGAACGGAGTCTGTTAACAATGGATTATCACACTATGTCTTTAGATCTAACAATAGTTCTAAAGATCATGTCGATACTTTGATCTAGTCTGAGTGAATCTTATATCATAAGAGAAGATTCTCAAGCATAAACAAACTAGGTGCAATCAAAGTTTCAACAACCGTTAGTCAATCAAATCAAATCGAAAACTAATAACACTGCAATTATCTAGCTTCCAACCAACGGTACTTGTATAGCATCTTGATCCCACAGAAGTCATTAAACGAGAGGTCGTAAGAGATTTCACCCAATTAGGATACTTTCCTCTCCGAATAGACGGCTCCACCGGAAATAACAAGAAATGAAGTTTGCCCGGCTCTTAGGATAGTTTGCTAGAAATGCAAACTTAGGTATTTATAGACCAAGGATGTTTGGACACCAAGGAATTGCGAAAACCAAAAATATTATCAAGATATGTAATGAATGCCCAAATTCGGTTTTCATAATTCCAATAAATGTTGGTTCAATATTTTCCGAAATCTCTCAATATAAAATATCCAATTAGTAAATGCAGCATTACTAATTTTCATTCTCTAGAGCTATGCATCAATTGCTAGTAATTAAAACATATAAAATCAAGAACCTTAATTAAAAGATTCTTAATTTATTTTGGCACATGATTACCTTGAACAATAAATGATAAGAGTTATTGATCGTGTTCAAAGTATGTTGACATATTTTCTGTAAGGACCTTCAAGCTCGTCAACGCTATTTGACCGGTCAAGACACGAATTAGCCGTTAATAGCTCGATTAATAAGATATGAATGTTAATTAATAGAAATTAGTCTAACAATAATTTATATACAAAACTAGTACCATTGGATAGATCTCGAAAAGTTATGCGAAATGGACTACTCGAACGCGTCATTCAGACACCATGCGAAGAAGAAATCATCCAAGTTGTGAGAAGGGCAAAATAGTCAATTTGCATTTAGCGCTATTAAAGCAACCAATTGTTTTATTCCGGGCACCTTGGTTATCAAGAATATTGTTAACTGTTTTGGCAGCGCGTATCATTTTGAAAGGATGTCGAAGTAGAACTCGGTCCTTATCCATCAGTGCCGAGAAGAACTCGACTCATTCTCATCTTCTTATCTATTTTTTTCTTCTCTGGTTTTTGTGGCGATTTGAGGGAAAAATTTGAGGATTGAGTTAGGATGATTAGGTGATGAGGTTGTTCAAATGAAGATGTTGCTGTTATGAATCATGAAGGAGAAGAAGATGAGGTTGTAAATCGTGAGAAGAAGATTAGGGTTCCTGAGTAATGAAATTGATTGAGTAATTATGTGGAATTGGGTATGAAATCAGTTAATTGGATATGGGTTTTGTGTATTGAGAATGAAGAAGAAGATTTGGTATTCGACTTTCGATTCATAATAAAGAATGGTAAATTAGGGTTTCAGTAATTTGACGATTAAATTTCTTGAATTTGATTGAATAATTAAGTAATTAATGACGGGGTTGTTCTTAATTAAAGTATAGTTGGATGTATTGGGTTTAATTTCAGTTGTTGTAAGAAATTGAACCGGAAATTAGGGTTCATCCTAAATTAGGGTTAGTTGATATGAAATTGAGGTCTGTGCTGGATAAAATTGGATTCACGTGAATGGGGTTGGGTGATTTAACTTCTGTAATTTAGGGTTTTGGTTGGTTAATGACTGAATGAAATTTCAAGTATTGGGAGGATGGTATGAGTAAACTGATTTGTAGAAGAAACCTATTATAGGGGCTCCAAGAAAAGAGTTTTGAGGGCTCACAAGATGACAAAATCGGGTTATGAAATAGTAATCAACAAAACCCCGGCATATCTAACTATTTTTTGTGATGGCTAAAATACCCTCCATGAATTATAAAATTAAATTCATTATCTTTTCCTTCTCTTTTGAATCATAAATCATGATGAAGATGATGATCATATACAAAAAACTAAATCCATTATCTTGTCCTTCTCTTTCCATTCATAAATCATGATGAAGATGATGACCATAAAAAAACCCTATTCTTCTTCTTCTTTTTCTTCTCCGTCATGATGAAGATGACGATCATAAAAAGATAAAACTAAGAAAACCCATCACTTATTTTTGCAAAAAAACAGTTTCAGTACTGTCTACGGTTGGGAAAACTCATATTTCCCCACCGTAGATAATTTCCCAACCGTAGACAGTCTACGGGTTGGAAAATTCATACTTCCCAACCGTAGGCAGTTCAGTCTACGGTGGGGAAAATTCATATTTCCCCACCGTAGGCTGTCTACGATTGGGAAAATTCATACTTCCCAACCGTAGACAGTTAAGCATACGGTTGGGAAAATTCATATTTCCCAACCGTAGACACTTCTGAAACTGTTTTTCAAAAAACTCAATTCGATCGATTCCGCTTATCCATGCATTGAAACAAATTAAATAAGATGGGCTTTTGATTTTTACCTTATTGAAATTATTGCGGGTGGATTAAATGGTGTTAATCGATAATAAATTATTTTGAGAATTGACGATTAATCGAAGAAATAAGCGATGGAGGTGATGGGGAAGAAGAAAATGGAAGAATTAAGGAGAGGAATGAAAACAAATTAGTTTTAGGTTTTCAATATTTAATAGGTTAAGGGTATTTTAGTATTTTTCTTATGAATTAGGTCCCCTTATCTTCATTGTAGGATATTTGAATCTTTAGGAGCCCTCAAAACTCTTTTCTTGGAGCCCCTATAATAGGTTTCTTGTAGAATGGCGTAGTGAGTTAGTAGTATTACGGATGGTAATATTGTTGAGTGTGGAATGGACAGAGATAGATGTATATTTAGGAGATGCAACTACAGATTGTGTGAAGCTACATCTGTAGCAATTGGAACTGCTAAAGGAGTAATCTAGTAATGAAGTCTGGTAGTGTTGCTGTTGCTGTGAGAATTGTTAAATTGCAGGTAGTGATCAATTCCAGGTGATGTTGTGTAAAGTGACAATGTGTTTGAAGTTCTGGAAGAGGAAAAGGAAGTTGATAGAGATGACATATGTATTGAGCAATTCAGTATATTTATATGAAATTTATCCAGAATGGTACGTGTAGCAACAATCCGAAATATTCTGTAAATTTCTGAGTATTTATTCTATGCCATGTTCCCCAGTTGAACTCTTAATATTGACATGACATGACGACTAATGCTCGCTCCCAGCCGAGTAGCATGAATCTCCCGAAGTGTCAGGATTAAGATGCGTGTGGAAGTACGCAATCAGAGTCCCGCAAAGTTATGATGCCCTTTGATATTAAATTAGTGATTTCATGTATCAGCATGCAAAACTCACAAAAAAATGATTGCTCTTTAACCTAATTTTATCAATTTGCGAAAATTAGGTTTTTTGTACCCCGCGCAATATCTCGAACCTTATTGGTCGAGACCAAACCAAGTTAAGCTAGGAAATTAATCCATCATGGACTAGTAGGAGCAAAGTCCTACCCAAAAATTAGAGTTGAGACATGAGCTAGTTTTGCAAGTGTTGGTATGGCAGTTGAGATGATGTTGTTGTGTAGCTTATATGATGTTATATAATGCAGGGAAGAGATTGGAGGTCTGTTGGTAAAGGAATGGTGATGATTGTGTAAAGTTGCAGCTGAGGATGATAAATCTAGGATATCACAGTTGGGATGAAGGTGTGTGGATGGTAGTGTTATATTGCAGATGTAGTAATTGAATTGGGATTTAGGAATGGAGATTACAGTTTGTAGTATGAAAAGATTTAGGAAAAACCATATATGTAATAACCGCAATCGCACGGTGTCTAACTAGTAGACAGAGGCAAGTACATGTCGAACCCACAGGGAGCGGTGAAAATATTGTAATCAATATCTCTAATAAACTAACACGGAGCAATATTTTTTGATTTTAGAATTGAAAACGAAATAATAAAATTAAACTAATAAAATAAATTCAAAGGCAAAAATCGGTAACCAGGCTTTTACAATATCCACCACAATTTCTATTCAATTACTGAAATGAAACATAATTCATGAATATTTATTTATTGTTCGTTCTATCGACATCACCTATTATATGTATTAGAATCACAAATATCACTGGTATACCCTAAGCATGGCACATCAAAAGAATAAATCCAAGCATGCACCATCAAATTGCATCAGCGAGAAAGTTATACAAATCTAAAATATTGATTCACAAAAATTATATGGCTCTTCTAAACATAACCCAGCAAAGATATTAACTCAAGCATGGAATTATCAAATAATGAGACAGGAATACATTTATAAACCTAACAATTAGGCACAAAGGTTGTTGTATACAAAAACGGTGAAGCAACAACTCGTTTTTCAATTAATCAATAAACAATATCAAAAATTAATTTAATCAAATCATCATAGTCTTTTGATCAATTTTATTCAATTCAAAGTAGCCTAAAACTCCATGTGGTTTCAACATAAACCCTAGCTACATTTATAGCAAGACGTGATTATGGATTTCTTAAAACCCATGAAAATAATAATCAAGAGAGAAAAGATTAAACCAATGGCATCGTCTTCTTCCCTATCTAAGCTTAAACGACCTCAGGAAATCCCCCACTGAACTTCCGCCGCCTCCCAACTTCAAACAGAACCTCCAAACCCGAACTCCCAAAACGGACTCCTCTATATCTTCTGTATCTCGATGTATATAACTCCCTCAATTCTGCTAGGTTGAAAACCAGCCACGAATACAACCCAATCCATGCCCATACAATAGTAGCTCCACCTACTGTTTCAAAGTCTGGCCACATCACCAGTTCTCGCTTCTCGTCTTTAGGCCACACTTGGCCAGAGATAGCTCTTCCGATTCATCCATACAATCAGTGCTGGTAACTCAATTACACCAATTCGACACCATACAAAACCCCGAACTCTGTCGTTGTTGTATCTTAAGAACTTCAGTAAATCCATCCAGTCATGCCCTGCCTTCACTCCATCGATCACAGACCATCCATCATCATCAGCAATGTGTATACATCACCGAGATCCCATTCATACACGTACAACACCACCAACATTTCAGTCCAAGCTTCCATTCGACCACCAAAACCAACACCAGCTCTTGTATCAACGAGAACAGAACTCGCGGAGTACTGACTGTCCGTTTTCATCCATGTCTCGCCAACTCAACTAACAATAGATTCAGCCAATTAACACGTACCTTTAACCTCTTAGCTACTGCCAAAATATTCAATCAAGACCAAAAACTCCTTTCTCTGTTGTCGTTTCAATTGAAGCTTGTTTTAATCGTCATTTCAGTCCTAATCAGTCAATACCCCTGTCATTCTTCACTGTCGAGCATGTATCTGCTGTAGTAACGACCAGCTCCTTCCATCGCCTACTCAACTCTGTCTAACTACCGGCTGCATTCCCAGTTCATACGTAATACTGAGATCCAGACTAATCCATTCTTCTTAACTCAGTTCAGCCAAGATCCGGACCCAAACTACAGAGGAGCACCTTTACTTCTTCGCAATTTCATTTCTCCATTTACGTTTCAGCTTCATCTAGTTAACATCTTCTAACCAAACTCCATCTGCAGAAATCACCATGTTGCAGTTAAAGAACGTCTCCACTTTCGTGTCTTCTTTTCTTTGTTTCTGTAGGGAAATCGAGAAAATCACCACTTTTCATTGGGAACTTTCAGTAAAAACCATTCATGCTTGAATTCGGTCATCACTAACTTCAATCTTCCATCTCCATTCGTACACGGCAAACCTAACGGCATAATCAACCCGATTGAGGACATAAATCCATCAATGCCTTGTCTCACTGCTGCCAACGAAACCAGTAAATGATTCTTCCATTACCACCGGCATACAATTCAGCTCAAATATGACCCAAGTCTTCACCTTGAATCCCATATCACCATTGCCTGTTGATGTTACTTTAACATCAACTCGTCAAGAGATGAACAGAATATCGACCCCATATCTCTGTTTGGATCCATGAAATTACACCATAAAGAATCGGTGAAGCAGCTGCTTCAAACCCATTACTCCTCACTTTCTTCAATAAGAGATGAACACCACAGATTGTGGTTGTATAAATGGACACGTTCTCCATTATTTGTTTAAGCTCTTATGGGCTTATCAAAGCGGAGGTTTCGGTTATTCAAGTCTGATCGAATGCCTTAACAAGAAATACTAGTTAACTAACTTAGTATTTGTCTTGTTTAAAGTGAAAGGTATAAGTTATTGTTCGTATAATTAGAACTTGATGAGAAAAATAGAGTTAATTATGATTTTTATTTTGGTCTTATCAAACAAGCGATTGTATTTGTACAATAGGTTTAGCAAAAGAACTAAGGTGCTTAGTCAATTTTTAATTTGCTAAAGTATTAGGGAGAATTGCTTCGGGAAAATGTTTCCTTGGTAACAAATCAAAACAAAATTACTTTGTAGTATCGGTTTTGATATTGGTTATCCAAAATGGTGTGTGGAACCCTCTTGCTTAACTCTTATAGGTTATGCAAGTCTTTTGAGATTTGTAAGATCCTTTCGGCTTGTCCTTTATTTGCTCATACCTTTGTCATTTTGTGACAAAAAGGGGGAGAAATATATGGAGAACAAGTGATTTGGTATCACTAAGGAAGGACAATGGTGCTTAAACGTTATGTCTAACAAAAGAGTAAAGCATAGACTAAGGGGGAGTAACATATCATATTGATACTTGTGGTTATCTTAACTACAAAGGGAATAACAATGACGTGCGGATTGAAAATCTACCTATCTTACCTTTAGGGGGAGTATTAGCTTTGTTATTAAAATGTCAACAACGGCATTTGTGGATTGAATGTATACATGTTATTGTGCTGTTTCAAGCGTATGTGTAATGAATTCTTGTAATTTTTTTATCCATATGATGTAAGAGTTTTGTCACTAAAGTTGACAAAGGGGGAGATTGTTAGAGCATAGCTCGGTTGAACCCACCAAGCGTTGGTATGTCAAGTTTGGTTGTCATATTTTAGTGAACCAAAACTCATTTAAAGATTCGCTTGATTATTTACTAGAGTAAACTTCGTATAGGTTAGCTAGCAAGTTATTAGGATATGAGACATACAAGCATTACTCGAAGACTTGAAGACTGTGAAGAAGTAAAGAGCTACAACGACGACATCATCCTTCCTCTTGAGGTTAGTAATATTTTGACTTGAACTGTTTCATTCCTAACTTATCTTTCAAGTCGTGCTATATTGAAAACATAACTGTGAAGTTTGTGAATGATTATACTCTAGTTAGACGTAGTATTAAGGAATTACAATACGAAGTATAACGCCTATCTTTTGAACTTCGTATATAAGACATCGACATAATCGTATGAATGCTATTGTGATTATGTATGGGTATGGGTCAAGATTTCGTCATAGGAAACAATGTTTTACATTCGTTTAAAGGAAATACATTCATAAACTTATTTTGTGAATCGAAAGTGAAATCGCTAGGATTATTGGTATTGTTATTCATTGCAAATCTTTGGATTACCAATATGTGTGTTTAGTATAACCGCTCATAACTTGTTTATGTATCTTGGTAAAACTATTCACAATGCATGACTTATGTATCTTAGTATAACCGCTCATAACTTGTTTATGTATCTTGGTAAAAATTCCAAAGAAATTAGGAGAAGGAATCCTCAACAAAATGAGAGGACAAGTATTCAATGCCCTTTATCCTATAAGAGTTGAAGAAGACCCACCAACTTTCAAGAGAAGACTACGGAGGAAGAACAACTGCATTGTCGAACTAATTGATCATGCTACAAACATCTATCCAGATCTTACTGAAGCCTTGAGTGGCATTTCAGACAAGTATCAAGATACTTCTTCAGAAAAAGATACTGACTTGGACATCTTGGAGTAGCTTCTACAAATGTTATTGTATAATATTATGTATATTATTGTAGGTTTGTCTGGTAAACAATCTTTAATGTTGTATGCTTGTTAAGAACCTTTGTGTAATAGTAAGATACTTTATGCTTTCAATGCAGTCTATCCGTACTTCTTTTGGTGTAAATTACCATTAAAAATTATTAATATGTGCTTATGGGATGTTTGAATTCGGTTTTCATAACCTTGATATTCGATCTCATATGTGTGAAACCTTATGGTTTGGGTGACTTTTTGAGTTAGCGGGATTAAGTTCTACCCCATGTTGGTAGGCTTTATCAAAGGATCATAAGGGGTTCCGATTGAAACTCATGTGTGAAAAAGTCACAATATGTTGAATCGTTTTTGGTTTAGCATAAAAGCATATGTGTTTCGGGGTTTTCAACTTTTGCTATGCATTAGTTAAAACCGATTCAACCTTTCTCTGGTAAAGGTTGTTGTTGTTGTTGTTCTTTTGTTCTTGCGAGAGGATGACAACATTAATGGGGGAGAGTTCTAACTTGAACTTGCTCTTAATGACATATCTTTGGGGAGAAGAGGATGCGGAATTTGAGGTAACGAATTTATTAGTTAATCGTTTTTCTTGTTTAAGAAAATCCTGATTTTATTGCATATATTTTGCTTTTGCTAAACAAAATTTCGGTACAATTGATGTTAATTCCATTATATGTGTATGGATGTGTGTGTGTGATTCAATTGTTTCCGGTTGAGAAAAAATATTGTTATCATGCTTTATTGTTTGGTATCAATTGTTTAGGCTTAACGAAATTTCGGTGCAATTGCGGTGCTTTAATGTCTATGATTGTTTCAATTGCTTCCGGTTGAGATAAATAATTATGCAAGTTAATTTATTTGGTTTGTATGAATTGTTTATGGCTTAACAAAAAGGTTTTCGGGATCAATTGTTTAGTCCAATTCGATTCCGGATAAGAGAAACTAAGTTAATTCTGATCTCACTTAGACTTATCAAAGTGGAGGATTCTGTTATTCAAGTCTAATCGAATGCCTTAACAAGAAATACTAGTTAACTAACCTAGTACTTGTCTTGTTTAAAGTGAAAGGTCTAAGTTATTGTTCGAATAATTAGAACCTGATGAGAAAAATAGAGTTAATTATGATCTCTATTTTGGTCTTATCAAACAAGCGATTGTATTTGTACAATAGGTTTAGCAAAAGAACTAAGGTGCTTAGTCAATTTTTAATTTGCTAAACTATTAGGGAAAATTGCTTCGGGCAATTGTTTCCTTGGTAACATATCAAAACAAAATTAATTTGTAGTTTCGGTTTTGATATTGGTTATCTAAAATGGTGTGTGGATCCCTCGTGCTTAACTCTTATAGGTTATGCAAGTCTTTTGAGATTTGTAAGATCCTTTCGGTTTGTCCTTTATTTGCTCGTACCTTTGTCATTTTGTGACAAAAAGGGGGAGAAATATATGGAGAACAAGTGATTTGGTATCACTAAGGAAGGACAATGCTGCTTAAACGTTATATCTAACGAAAGAGTAAAGCATAGACTAAGGGGGGTAACATATCATATTGATAATTGTGGTTATCTTAACTACAAAGGGAATAACAAAGACGCGCGGATTGAAAATCTACCTATCTTACCTTTAGGGGGAGTATTAGCTTTGTTATTATAATGTCAACAACGACATTTGTGGATTGAATGTATACATGTTATTGTGCTGTTGAAACTTGGATTCAAGCGTATGTGTAATGAATTCTTGTAACTTTATCCATATGATGTAAGAGTTTTGTCACTAAAGTTGACAAAGGGGGAGATTGTTAGAGCATAGCTCTGTTGAACCCACCAAGCGTTGGTATGTCAAGTTTGGTTGTCATATTTTAGTGAACCAAAACTCATTTAAAGAGTCGCTTGATTATTTACTAGAGTCAAATTCGTATAGGTTAGCTAGAAAGTTATTAGGATATGAGACATACAAGTATTACTCGAAGACTTGAAGAATGTGAAGAAGTAAAGAGCTACAACGACGACATCATCCTTCCTCTTGAGGTTGGTAATATTTTGACTTGAACTGTTTCATTCCTAACGTATCTTTCAACTCGTGCTATATTGAAAACATAACTGTGAAGCTGTGAATGATTATACCCTAGTTAGACGTAGTATTAAGGAATTACAATACGAAGTATAACGCCTATCTTTTGAACTTCGTATATAAGACATCGACATAATCGTATGAATGCTATTGTGATCATGTATGGGTATGCGTGAAGATTTCGTCCTAGGAAACAATGTTTTACATTTGTTTAAAGGAAGTACATTCATAAACTTGTTTTGTGAATCGAGAGGGACATCGCTAGGCTTATTGGTATTGTTATTCATTTTAAATCTTTGGATTACCAATATGTGTGTTTAGTATAACCGCTCATAACTTGTCTATGTATCTTGGTAAATCTATTCACAATGCCTGACTTATGTATCGGTATGACTTTTATTAGTGAAACCAATCTTAAGTAATCACCTGAGATGATATGATTGATATTTGTAATTGGTGTGACTATTCCTAGTCATTGGGTAACCGATCCTAGAACTTGGTGGGACTAATCATAAGATGTGTAATCGATCCTTGTAGTAGGTTAACAATTTTTAGAAATTGGTGTAACCGATCCTATAACTTGTGCAACCGATCACAAGTAAGTACTATAAATAAGTAGTAACCGATCCTGGTACTTAGTTAACAAAGTTTTGGAAACTATTGTGAACGATCCTAGTAGCCACTTGGAGGTAGAACCGAAAGTTGTGTTTGGTAGAACCGTTAAACCCATGAATGGTGATTGAATGTTTTTTTTTATCAATCACATAGTTCTTGGAAATCAGATGAACCAATTCTAAACTCGTTTGGAAGTGTGGCAAATCGGTTTCGAGATTGTAAATATGAAAAAGGATTTACTAAGTAAAGATGTCGACAAACTTTGAACACGTGGAGTTATTCTTATCTATTTTTGTTCAAACATATTCCTTAATAACTAAAGGAGAATCCCGGATCGAAATAAATTGAGAATCTTTTAATTAAGGTTTTTAGTTTTATATGCTTTTAATTTCCAGCTATTAAATGCACATCTTTAGAAAATAAAAATCGGTAATGTGCATTTACTAATTGGAGGTTTTCTACTGAGATTTCTGTCAATATTTGGACAGAGCATTTCCAGGAATTATGAAAACCGATTTTGGGTTTATTGCATATCTTTGAGAATATTCGGTTTTGGAAATTCCTTGGTGTCCAAACTTCCTTGGTATATAAATATTGAAGTTTGCATTTCGAGCAAACTAATCCACAGAGCCAGCAAAACTACCTTGTTATGTTGTTACTGGTGGAGTCATCTATTCGGATAGGAAAGTACCCTAATTAGGCGAAATATCTTACGACCGCTCGTTTTAAAGACTTCTTTGGGATTGGGAAGCTCTACGAGTACCGTTGATTGCAGTTTATTATTAGTTTTCGATTGATTTGATTGACTAACGGTTGTTGAACTTTGATTGCACCTAGTTTGTTTATGCTTGAGAATCTTCTCTTCTGATATAAGATTCACTCAAACTAGATCGAAGTATCGACGGGGATCTTTAGACTGTTTGTAGATCTAAAGACGCCTTGTGATAATCCATCGTTAATAGACTCTGTTCTGTGAGTGATAGATCACAAGAGATTCAAGTTGTTTGTGTGAAGGTGCTTATTGAAAATCTAAGAAGATTTGAAGACAAAGAAGATTTCTTATTTGAGTTCATAATCTTTGGTGTGCACAAAACTTGATCGGCTGGGGATCCAACTATAATCGGTTTATCTTTTGATAGATTGGATTGATTAGTTGTGTAGATCGGCATCAATATTTAGTATCTTGATCAAATCCTATTATTGATTGTGAAAAGGCGAGGGTACCCAAATATACCTCAAGCTAAAACTTTTCCTACCTATAAGTCCTTTCTTCGGAAGTGATTGTCTATGGACTGAGTCAAGACAATACAACTAATCGGTTCACACTTTGTGTGATCGTCTATGGATACGAGATCGAGACAATACAACAACGAAGTATGTTTACTTGATACAAAGGTTCGGACTTAACCAAACACAATAGGATTTCTTATCAAGTAAATAGGAATTAACGTTTGTGTAATTTACTTTAATTATAATAAAACAATTATAATGCGGAAATATAAAGTAAATGACACAACAAGATTTTGTTAACGAGAAAACCGCAAATGCAGAAAAACCCCGGGACCTTGTCCAGAAATGAATACTCTTAGTATTAAGCCACTACACAAAATTAAACCAACTTCGTATAGTTGAGACCAAGCAACTAAACCTATATATCACCTAGTTTCGTATGTATTCCCACGCCTCCAACTTACGAATAAGTCACGTACTTGGAACAATTCCTTTGGTTCGTATTCCAAACAGTAAAGGAACAACAAATATGTTTGGTATCAACTCTCTTCAACCAAGTGATGTGAGTTCGACAAAGTCTCTTCTGTTTATCTCAAATAAACTCATTCGCCATGTTCTTAGATCTATCTTACTCTCAACTACCGAAGTAATTGTTAAGATTTTGCAACCAATACTTTTAATCACAAAGAATTGTATTGATGTCGATCTACACAACTAATCAATCCAATCTACCACAAGGATAAACCGATTATAGTTGGATCCTCTTATACCGAAACAAGTATTGTGCACACCAAAGATTATGAACCCCAAATCAGAAATATTCAATATCTTCTTTGTCTTCATATCTTCTTATATCTTAAATAAACACCTGCACACAACAACTTGAATCTCTTGTGATCAATCACGCACAGAACGGAGTCTGTTAACAATGGATTATCACAAGATCGTCTTTAGAACTAACAACAGTCTAAAGATCCCTGTCGAAACTTCGATGTAGTTTGAGTGAATCTTATATCAGAAGAGAAGATTCTCAAGCATAAACAAACTAGGTGGAATCAAAGTTCAACCACCGTTAGTCAATCAAATCAATCGAAAACACAAGATAAACTGCAATTATCTAGTTTCCCACCAACGGTACTCGTAGAGCTTCTCAATCCCAAAGAAGACTTTAAACTAAGCGGCCGTAAGAGATTTCTCCTAATTAGGTTACTCTCCTCTCCGAATAGGCGGCTTCACCAGTAACAACACAACCGGGAAAGTTTGCTGTCACGAAGGATTAATTTGCTAGAAATGCAAACTTCAAGTATTTATAGACAAGGAAGTTTGGACACCAAGGAATTTCCAAGACCGAAAATATTCTCAAAGATATTCAATATATTCCAAATTCGATTTCCATAATTCCTGGAAATGCTCTGTCCAAAATATTGACCGAAAATCTCTTTGGAAAACTTTAACTAGGAAATGCACATTACTAATTCTTATTTTCCTAAAATAAAATTAAGACCTTAACTAAAAGATTCTTAACTTATTTATGTTTCGATCCTGGGATTTTCTTCCTATAGCTATTAAGGAATAACTTGGAACAATAAAAGATAAACACAACTGCATGTGTTCAAAGTGTGTCGACATCCTTACTTTGTCAGTCCTCTTTCATACTTACAACCTTGAAACCGATTTGCCACACTTCCAAACAAGTTTAAAATTGGTTCATCTGACTTTCAAGAACTATGTGATTGATCAAGAAACACTCAATTACAAATCATTGGTTTAACGGTTCTACCAAAACAAGTTTCGGTTCTACCTCCATGTGAGTATTAAGCATAGTCACACTAGCTTTCCGAAATTCGGTTGACTAGGTACTAGGATCGGTTCCCTGCATATATATGGTATCTAACTTATATGTGTTGCACATGTCCATAGGATCGGTTCCCCTTTGCCTAAAAACGTGTTGCACATGTCCATAGGATCGGTTCCCCTTTCTGCTGCAAACTTGATGCACTTCATCCAAGGATCGATTCCCCTTTGTGATGTGTTGCACCTCTTCATAGGATCGGTTCCCCTTTACCCAGATTCGGTCCTACACAATCACAAACTCGATCATACCATCTCAGGTAATTACTTAAGATAGGTTTCACTAATAAAAGTCATACCAATACATAAGTCAGGCCTTTGTGAATAGTTTTACCAAGAACACAAACAAGTCGTGACCGGTTATACTAAATCACACATATTGGATGTTCACAAGATATACAATGAATAACAATCCCAATAACGCTTGGCGATTTCCTTTTCGATTCATAAACAAGTTTATGAACTTACTTCCTTAAAACACATGTAAAACATTGTTTCCTAGGATGAAATCCTCACCTCATACCCATACATAATCACAATAGCATTTAAACGATTATGTCGATGTCTTATCTACAAAGTTTAATGGTTAAGCAATAAACCTCGTATTGTATTCCTTAATACTATGTCTATCTAGAGTGTTCATGCTTCGCAATTTTGTTTTCAATATGCACGACTTGAAAGATACGTTAGGGAATGAAACATTTCAAGTCAAATATCATTAACCTCAAGTGGAAGGATGATGTTGTCGCTGTATCTTCTTACTTCTTCACTTCTTCAAGTCTTCGCAATACTTGTAATGTCTCATATCCTAAAACTTTCAAGCTAACCTATACGAAGTTGACTCTAGTACATAATCAAGCGACTCTTAAAATGAGTTTTGACTCACTAAAATATGACAACCCAAACTTGACATACCAACGCTTGGTGGGTTCAACCGAGCAATGCTCTAACAATCTCCCCTTTTGTCAATTTTAGTGACAAAACTCTTACAATCATATGGATAAACAAATTAAAAGAATTCATTACACATACGCTTGATTCCCGAATTCAACAACATAATAACCTACATACATTCAATCCTTAAATGCCGATGTTGACATTATGATAACAAAGCTAATACTCCCCCTAAAGGTGAGATAGGTAGATTTCATCAATCCCATTACATGTTTTTTTTTACGTAAAAATAACCTGAAATATTTTTTTGATATTTACACGTGACATTGTCCTATGATCTGTAAGCTTTATAATGAGCCATTATTTTTCAAGTTTTGACGGGAATGGAAGGGATAAAGAGCAAAAAAGAATTTTTAACGAAAAGCGTATGACCTGAAATATTTTGTTTATTTTTACCGGTGACATTGTTCTATGATATGTCAGCTTTCTAATGAGCCATTGTTTGTCTAATCCTGAAGGGATTCTAAGGTTTATAGAGCAAAAACAAAATTTTAACGAAAAGCGTAGGCAAGAAAGACACATTTTTTTCCGTAAAAGTAACTTTGAAATATTTTTTTGATTTTTATACGTGATAATCGTCCTATGATCTGTAAGCTTTCTAATGAGCCATTATTTATCTAGTTCTGATGGGAATTGAAGGGATAAAGAGCAAAAAAAAAATTAACGAAAAGCGTGGGCAGCGGTACACGCTTTTTTTTTTTCCTTAAAATGACCTGAAATATTTTGTTGATTTTTACCCGTGACATTGTTCTATGAAATGTCAGCTTTCTAATGAACCATTGTTAGTCTAGTTCTGACGGGAATTGAAGGTATAAAGAGCAAAAAGAATTTTTAACGAAAAGCGTAGGCAGCGGTACACGCTTTTTTTTCCATAAAAATGACCTTAAATATTTTGTTGATTTTTACCGGTGACATGGTTCTATGATATGTGAGCTTTTTAATGAGCCGTTTGTCTAGTTCTGACGTGAATTGAAGGTATAAAGAGCAAAAAAAAAAAAAAAAAAAGCGTAGGCAGCGGTAGACGTTTTTTATTCTTCGTAAAAATGACCTGAAATATTTTATTGATTTTTACCCGTAAGTTTGTTTTATGGTCTATAGGCTTTCTAATGAGCCATTATTTATCTAGTCCTGACGGCAATTGAAGGGATAAATAGCAAAAAGGATTTTTAACGAAAAGCGTAGGCAGTGGTACATGCTTTTTTTTCTTAAAAATGACCTGAAATATTTTGTTGATTTTTACCCGTGACATTGTTCTATGATATGTCAGCTTTCTAATGAACCATTGTTTGTCTAGTTCTGAAGGGATTCTAAGGTTTATAGAGAAAAAACAAAATTTTAACGAAAAGCGTAGGCAGCAGTACACGTTTTTTATCCGTAAAAATAACCGAAATAGTTTTTTGATTTTTACACGTGACCTTGTCCTATGATCTGTAAGCTTTCTAATGAGCCATTATTTATCTAGTTCTGACGGGAATTGAAGGGATAAAGAGCAAAAAAAAAAAAAAAAAAACGAAAAGCGTGGGCAGCGGTACACGTTTTTTTTTTCGTAAAAATGACCTGAAATATTTTGTTGATTTTTACCCGTGACATTGTTCTATGAAATGTCAGCTTTCTAGCGAGCCATTGTTTGTCTAGTTCTGACGTGAATTGAAGGGATAAAGAGCAAAAAGAATTTTTAACGAAAAGCGTAGGCACGGTACACGCTTTTTATTTCCTCGTAAAAATGACCTAAATATTTTGCTGATTTTTACCGGTGACATTGTTCTATGATATGTGAGATTTTTAATGAGCCGTTGTTTGTCTAGTTCTGACGGGAATTGAAGGGATAAAGTGCAAAAAAAAAAAAAAAAATTAACGAAAAGCGTAGGCAGCGGTACACGTTTTTTTTTTCTTCGTAAAAATGACCTGAAATATTTTGTTGATTTTTACCCGTGACTTTGTTTTATGGTCTATAAGCTTTCTAATGAGCCATCATTTATCTAGTTCTGACGGGAATTGAAGGGATAAAGAGCAAAAAAATTTTTTTTTGCGAAAAGCGTAGGCAGCGGTACACGTTTTTTTTCGTAAATATAACCTGAAATATTTTGTTGATTTTTACACGTGACATTGTCTTATGACCTGTAAGCTTTCTAATGTGCCATTATTTATCTAGTTCTGACGGGAATTGAAGGGATAAAGAACAAAAAGCTTAGGCAGCGATACACACTTTTTTTTCGTAAAAATGACCTGAAATATTTTGTTGATTTTTACGGGTGACATTGTTCTATGATATGTGAGTTTTTAATGAGCCATTATTTATCTAGTTCTGACGGAAATTAAAGGGATAAAGAGTAAAAAAGAAATTTTAACGAAAAACGTAGGCAGCGGTACACGTTTTTTTTCCGTAAAAATGACATGAAATATTTTGTTGATTTTTACCCGTGACATTGTTCTGTGATATGTCAGCTTTCTAATAAGCCATTGTTTGTCTAGTTCTGACGGGAATTGAAGGGATAAAGAGCAAAAAAAAAAAAAACGAAAAGCGTAGGCAGCGGTACATGTTTTTTTTTTCTTCGTAAAAATGACCTGAAATATT
Source organism: Papaver armeniacum (assembly GCA_023531295.1). NCBI lineage: Eukaryota > Viridiplantae > Streptophyta > Magnoliopsida > Ranunculales > Papaveraceae > Papaver > Papaver armeniacum. The sequence continues at coordinate 97,149 of JAJJWW010003267.1, forward strand.
TTGTTGATTTTTACCCGTGAATTTGTTTTATCGCCTATATGCTTTCTAACGAGCCATTATTTATCTAGTTCGACGGGGAATTGAAGGGATAAAGAGCAAAAAAGAATTTTTGACGAAAAGCGTAGCCAGCGGTACACGTTTTTCTTCGTAAAAATAACCGGAAATATTTTGTTGATTTTCACACGTGACATTGTCTTATGACCTGTAAGCTTTCTAATGTGCCATTATTTATCTAGTTCTGGCGGGAATTGAAGGGATAAAGAACAAAAAGCGTAGGCAGCGGTACACACTTTTTTTTCGTAAAAATGACCTGAAATATTTTGTTGATTTTTACCGGTGACATTGTTCTATGACATGTGAGTTTTTAATGAGCCATTATTTATCTAGTTCTGACGGGAATTAAATGGATAAAGAGAAAAAAAGAAATTTTAACGAAAAGCATAGGCAGCGGTACATGTTTTTTTTTTCTTCGTAAAAATGACCTGAAATATTTTGTTGATTTTTACCCGTGACACTGTTCTGTGATATGTCAGCTTTCTAATGAGCCATTGTTTGTCTAGTTCTGACGGGATTCTAAGGTTTATAGAGCAAAAACAAAATTTTAACGAAAAGCGTAGGCAGAAGTACACGTATTTTTTCCGTAAAAATAACCTGAAATATTTTGTTGATTTTTACACGAGACATTGTCCTATGATCTGTAAGCTTTCTAATGAGACATTATTTATCTAGTTCTGACGGGAATGGAAGGGATAAAGAGCAAAAAAGAATTTTTAACGAAAAGCGTAGGCCGTACACGCTTTTTTCGTAAAAATAACCTGAAATATTTTGTTGATTTTTACACGTGACATTGTCTTATAACCTGTAAGCTTTCTAATGAGCCATTATTTATCTAGTTCTGACGGGAATTGAAGGGATAAAGAGAAAAAAAGAAATTTTAACGAAAAGCGTAGGGTACACGCTTTTTTTTCGTAAAAATGACCTGAAATATTTTGTTGATTTTTACCCGTGACATTGTTCTATGATATGTGAGATTTTTAATGAGCCGTTGTTTGTCTAGTTCTGACGAGATTCTAAAGTTTAAAGAGGAAGAACAAAATTTTAACGAAAAGCGTAGGCAGCAGTACATGTTTTTTTTCCGTAAAAATAACCTGAGATATTTTTTGATATTTACACGTGACATTTTCCTATGATCCGTAAGCTTTATAATGAGCCATTATTTATCTAATTTTGACGGGAATTGAAGGGATAAAGAGCAAAAAAGGGATTTTCTTTCCAAAATTTCAAGGAAATGATTCAATTCCAGAGTCAAAGATCGTAGTCGAACGAGCAATCGAAAGGATTCTAGAGCATCCTCAGGTTTAGGTATTGTTCCTCCAATGATCGTAGTACCAAGTACTTCCTGACGAGCTCTAATATGATCAGATTTATAAGTAAGCATCTCTTGTAAAATGTGAGCAACGCCAAACCCCTCTAGAGCCCAAACTTCCATTTCTCCTACCCGTTGGCCCCCTTGCTTAGCCCTTCCCCTAAGGGTTTGTTGTGTAACAAGTGCATAATGCCCGCTGGAACGCCCATGAATTTTATCATCAACTTGATGAATTAATTTTAGGATATAGGATTTTCCTATTATAACGGGTTGTTCAAAAGGATCTCCCGTTCTTCCATCAAATATTCTGCTTTTTCCCGGATACTCGGGTTCAAATACCCACGTATTCGTTGTTTGCTTACTGGCTTCATATAATTCAGAAAACACGAGTTTTCTAGAAGCCTCTTACTCATATTGCTCATCAAAGGGTGTTATTCGATAATGCCTGTCTAGCAGATCCCCCGCTAACTCGAGCGAGCATTCAAATATCTGTCCTACATTCATTCGTGAAGGTACTCCTAATGGATTGAAGACCATATCAACAGGCGTTCCGTATTGTAAATACGGCATATCTTGTCTAGGCAAAATTTTGTAAGTGATACCTTTATTCCCATGCCTTCCAGCAACTTTATCCCCTACTTTCATTTCACGTTTATGTGAAATATATACAAGAATCATTTCTGGATTATAACTAGAACCCCCCTTTTTCTGGATCCATCTCATGAAATCATGTGAGGAGAGGAGAGAGAAAATTTTTTTTTCTCTGGCAATTTTGAGTTTTTTTTATTCTTTCACGTTTTTTGATTTGCTTGTTCAACTTCGTTTGATTCAAGATGAATGTAGCTCGGTTACACATCCGACCAGCTCAAATCCAAATCGGGTGAAACCTATTTCTTTTGTCGATACTAGTGAAGGGAAGGAAAACCCTAAACTCTACCACCATTGATTTATCAACGTTACCAAACCCTACTATGAAAGAGGGAGAGCCGACTACTGGAAATACCTACGGACCTGTTTCAAGAAGGATGCAAGCGTTTTCAACACAGTCTCATTGCGAGACTTGATTTTACAGGCCTGAAGTTCAACGAGGTTAAACAAACCCTAATGGAGCAATGGAAGTTTTCTTCCATAAAATGCAGTTTTATTCATATGAGCAAGGGTTTTTTCATTGTTAGGTTAACAACTGAAGCAGACAAGGAGATGATCCGTGGATCAAAATGGATGGTTAATCAACAGCAGTTGAGGATGATTGACTGGTATCCAAGTTTCAACCCAGAGAAACAGCGAACGTCTCATGCTGCTACATGGGTAAGATTTTCGGGACTTCACATGGAACTGTGGACTGAACGATCTCTTTTGACAATGGGGAAGGCTCTCGGAACTCCAATAGTAGTAGATCAAACAACCCTCGATCTGGAGTATGGCCATTTTGTTTGTGCTTGTTGATATTGATTATGCAAAGCATGTTCCAGAACGTATCCGTCTT
>JAJJWW010003267.1:105000-173476 GCA_023531295.1 Papaver armeniacum
ATCAATAGCGTTTGGTCATAATCCCTTTTTGACTCTGCACCATAGATTCCACTATTATTAGTGATCAATAATGGACGAATTCCTTCATATTCATAGAGATAGGGGACATAATTCACATGGATATAGTAAGTCTTGCTTGGGCCGCTTTAATGGTAGTCTTTACATTTTCCCTTTCACTTGTAGTATGGGGAAGAAGTGGACTCTAAAAGCACTACTAATTGAGTTGAGTAATCAAACTGTAGCCATTTTTTCATATATCGTTCTGCAAAGGGATTTGAAATATTAAATATCCATTTCCAAATTATATTGGATTACAGTAATGGACTATATTAAAAAGAATCTTTCAATCAAACAAAGAAAATAGATGCAAGGAAGAACTAGAATTGGGGTGTTAGTTACATGATGTACATCACATATATGAAATTTATAGATATGTACATATATGAAGATACAAGATACATCTTGTAGATTAATCTAGATGAAGCCTATACCTCTTTATACAGTACCAGTACAACTTTAGACAATACAATAATAGAAAGTATGGTAGAAAGAAATTGATATCTTTCTACCATACTACCAGATCTCATATACTGCTGATTCTAGTCCGCTCATTTCATTTAAGACGTGGAATGAAAATCCCTTTTATTTCTTCAATCATTGATAAGAAAAAAGAAGTCAAGCTTCATTCGAATCAATTATTTTGACTGACTGTTTTTACGTAGATGATAAGTAAAAAAGCAGTAGGAACTAGAATGAACAGCGCAGTAGCAATAAATGCGAGAATATTTACTTCCATAATCCCATCGTTTTTTACTTCACAATAACTCGGGATCTAATCCCATAGAGATGATAAATCTTCTTCTCTAAATTCAATGAAATGAATTGCATCCCAATGTTATTTGATATTGAATCGGATCAATATCATGAATAACAATATCTGAGCTTTCAGATCGATTCATTGTCGAGAATTGAATAGTATAACATAGGAGGATCTTTTATCCATAACGAATCCAAAAAAGGGTATTCTTGATACAACAAAGAATCCCTTTTCTTTTTTCATTCTTTTCTATAACCTACCGTCTTTCGTATACAACCATCTGATGAGGTATCATCTGACCCGTCTTCCATTTCAATTGGTCACAAACCCAAACAGTCGAAATGAAATGGAAAAAAGTGAAGTTCGAAACTAATTAAGTTTGTTATGATCTAAATTTCTTGGAAGACAAAGAGGTGTGATAAAGTTGGATTCGGGTAGAAAAGATCTCGTTTTTTTATAAATGTACTTTTTTGGAGTTTACTCTTGCTTCGATAGGACTCCTTCATCAAAGAAAAAACAGGAGAAGAAATATTATTCATTTCCTTATTAAGCGGAGTAGGGCAGATCTTTCTTTGATCTCTCTTTTATTAAAAAAAGCTTCTTTCCTTGGATTGAAACCGGAACATATATCATATCCGAAATTCAGTATGGAAGTGAGATAGATAGATTGTTTCCAATTAGGAATTGAGGTTCCCAAAAATCGGAGCTAGAAAATAAAGAGGTGGTTTTAATAGAATATAAAAAGGATTCTGGCGCGCCAACTCTGTTAAGGTCAAGTTCATTTTGTATCACACAATGAAGGAATCCAATTTGTATGTATGCTCTTGGGAACCGGGTGGGTATTATATTGAATTCCATGGATCAGAACCAATAGAAAAAGTAAAACCTGTGCGGTATCTCTTGAAATCCTGAATAGGACCCTACCACCAATTGTACCAATCTAGCTCTCCCCACGAATCAGTACTAGTCGAGAATGCATTTAAATTCTTGTATTTCTTCGATGATAAAAAAGACTTCCGGCGGGAATTAGATTTTGCTTTCAGTCCTCTCTCTTCACCGAAAATAGAGAAATGAGTTGACGGATTCATCGAATCCTAGGTCGGGACTGACGGGGCTCGAACCCGCAGCTTCCGCCTTGACAGGGCGGTGCTCTGACCAATTGAACTACAATCCCAGGGAAATAAGATGTACAGGATACATATTCTTATTATTAAATTCATAGCATATTTCTATTTAGAATCGCTGTGTTGTAACAGAGATAGAAGCGATATGTTAATATTCACATGGGTATGGGCTTTAGTGAGAACGGCACGTATTACTAGTAGTCAAATCATTTCATAATAAATCTTTCGGTGAAAAAGAAAAAAGATTTTTTCTTTACCTCCCCTTATATATTAAGGTTACAGACCAGATCATTAGAAAGTATAATCTATGGGAACAAAGAAATTAAGGATATAGCGTAAAAAGTATTCTTTTCTTTCTTCGTCTGGTTTCTGGAGGCAAAATTTGTTCTATTATCTCATGATGGATCGACGGATTTTTGGGCCGAGCTGGATTTGAACCAGCGTAGACATATAGCCAACGAATTTACAGTCCGTCCCCATTAACCACTCGGGCATCGACCCAGGAAGAATCCATTTTAGACTTATGGATAAATCCATGATCAACCTCCTTTCGTAGTACCCTACCCCCAGGGGAAGTCGAATCCCCGCTGCCTCCTTGAAAGAGAGATGTCCTGAACCGCTAGACGATGGGGGCATACCCGCCTAATCGCCTACTATACTGATAGTATGAACAGTTTTTTGTAATTGTCAATATAATGTAATGCTATGACTAAATTCGAAGAATATTTTCTGCTTTCATGATTCCATCTAATTTCTTTTTTCTATAAAAATTGCAGGGTACGTGTCGAATCTCTTCATCAATGATTCGATGAAATATCTTGGATCTACGTCGAATTGTGTCTCAATCAAATGAATCTCATTCTGATGAGGGTCAAAAAATCTTTTAGGGGCGGTCTAGGAAAAATGCTTATTTCTTTTTTATTTTAGCAATATTAATGCACTACATTTTTTCAAGACTTCTCAAAAAAAATCTGAAGTAAAAAATTTTTTGATTGGTCCTGAACGGGCCGAGATCTATCTATATGATGTATATTATATACATAGGTACATACAGTAGACTCATAGTGACTGTTGGTTCATTCAACAATTGAATCAAATGAGCCCTTTTAACTCAGCGGTAGAGTAACGCCATGGTAAGGCGTAAGTCATCGGTTCAAATCCGATAAGGGGCTTTTTTCACAAAACTCTAATCTAAGTCTTCGGTTTGGGGCGGAAAATAGATATTGTTGCTTTTTGTAAACTCAATGGCAAAAAAGGAAACATCCACATAAATATAAAAAAGAACATAGAAAAGAACTTATTATATAATAATAAGTTCTTTTCTATATTTATAGTAGTATAGTTATAAAGTGGAACATTTGTCTTGATTATCATGATCAGTCATTCCGCTGAGTAGAAGAACTACTATGTCACTTTAGAAATCAACAAAATAAAAAGTAAGTGGATCTGACCCATTGAATCATGACTATATGAGCTATTCTGATATTAAAATTCAATAGTAGAGAGAAAATTGTAGCAGCGTACCCCCTTTATTTCTTTTTTATTTACTTGGGATACGGAAGAATTTGTCGATATTTCTGATTTAATGTTCTTGTTCCTGGATGCTTCATAGGAATAAATGGCTATTCTGTTCCTATACAGAGAAACATTTCTTCCGAGTCACAAAAACCGTCTATTTTGGAATATCTTTCTGTGATTCCAATATTTCTATTATAAATCTACAATTACAATCTACATCAGATCGTGGTTTCATGTACCAAATATTTCCATATCAAGGCATCCGATCTTTTTGGTTCGACAATGGGATAGAGAACGGATGTGAGAAAGAAAGAGACTTTCATTTCCAGTTTACTATTATTTACTATTGTATTTCATTCATTTAGGGACAGGGACAAAAAAGGGGATTTTACCTTTTTTCGGACAGATAAAGGGAAAAAAGGCAATGTCTTTTTCTTTTTTTGGTTCGACCTATACTATAAAAAGATATACTCTGGAGCTTTAGATTCAGTTGAAATACAGATAAATCTAACTAACGAAGACAAAAACAAGAGTCATATATAGAATTATATGATAGTACTGTAATAGTTTAATATAGGAGAATTCATATAGAATTTTATGGGTCTTTTCGCAATATCACGAACCAGATCCAAGAAAAGAATAAGATTAGTTGCTGGGGTGGGGGTAGGTCTGAGGATAAACTGGTGAGAGAGAGAGGAGATAACTTGTTCCTTGAACAGCCCAAAAACACCTCTGATTCCTAAGTCATAAGAAAATTCAGGGTATAGGCAGGAATCGTTGAATCGAGCTCATGGATTTCTCTAGGCCATTTATGGTCCAATCTAAGGAAAGGTTTTTTCTCTTCGAAACCCATTGCAAGGGGCGATGGACGAGGAATCATACGTAAATGATAGAACCCTCGTATATCCTAAGAATGCTATGAGGTGCTCGGAAATGGTTGAAGTAGTTGAATAGGAGGATCACTATGACTATAGCCCTTGGTAGATTTACCAAAGATGAAAAAGATTTATTTGATACTATGGATGACTGGTTACGGAGGGACCGTTTCGTTTTTGTAGGTTGGTCCGGTCTATTGCTCTTTCCTTGTGCTTATTTCGCTGTAGGAGGTTGGTTCACAGGTACAACCTTTGTTACTTCATGGTATACCCATGGGTTGGCCAGTTCCTCATCTCCGCTTCTTTGTTCATCAACAACATCTTACAACTCTGATTGTTCTTCATCAAAAATCCACAAATTGTTCTTCATCCTACAAAGAATTACATCTCATATCTAGATTACTTACAACAACATCTTCCAATTTCATCTTCAACCCAAGATTTCCATCATAATTAGCTTATTTATGCAGATAATTTCTTCATCAAGATCTGCTGCTCTTGATTCCTGATGCCGAGATAGTCTGAGCGTGTTCTAGTCTGCTACACTATGATATAGTTAGGGCGAAAACTTAAAGTCGTTCCACCGATTGGATTCAGCAGAAGATTGAGAAGTTGTTGGTCTCATATCTTACTTCAAGGCAGTCCTCACATATGTGTTGAAGAACCTTACGTTTTACATGATGTTTCTGAGTTTGAATTTCGTATTAGAGTTGGAGTGTACGAATTAACAGGTTTGAGTTCTTCTAATTTTCATCAATTCTGTTCATAGAGTTTGTTTTCATGGAAAATATGCAGTTGTGATTATTGATGGTTAAGTAGTGTGAGGTTGTATCTGATCCTGATGCTAGTATTGCAACGTCGTCAAGAGGATTAAGCATGATTTTGGATCTAAAACTCAGTTTTGGGGTTTGAGCTCTTGGTATTTCAATTTCCATTTTGGTTGTTTTGGGTTGAAATTTCTTTTCTCATCAACTGAAATTTGAGTCTCTGCTGGTAATCTCAAACTTTATCTTTAGATTACTTTAGTTTTTAACATCATGTGTTCAGCTTCTACATCACTAGCTCAACAACAGACAATTCTGTCTTCAAATGTTGCTTTCATCATAATTAGGTTTGTGGTAACTAGTTCTTTCATCAAGTCCTACTTGTGCTGATACCTGTTTTTTTTTTTTTTTTTTTTTTTTTTTGTTAAGTCCAAAGTTTATTATAACAAAAAAAACGTAATTACAATAATTAAAAATTTGGAGCACGAAGCTTCCAACGCCCATAAACCAAAGGAGTTTAGATAACAACTAAGAAATAGCTAAAAAATAACCTCAAACAAGAAAATTAAAAGAAGCTACCTATATCTATAGCCAACGCCTTTCAATTTACTTATGCTACTACCAACTCTATACGATTTGCTTTTGGAGAAAATTTCAGCCATGATATCCGTATCAAAAGCATAATTACCATAGATATCTTCCTCTTCATCCTCATAAAACTCTCCATCTTCATCCTCAATAGCAAAGTTACCAGGAACAAGCTTAATAGGAGAAAACTTACTAGGGGATTTTTTATTTGGAGCCAATCTTTCCATTTGCTCCTTTTTTTCCTTGAAATATTCTTGTCTAAAAGCTGGACTTCTAATGAACTTAGCACGCACTTCATCAAGCTGAATATTGCTTGCCACCTCTAATTCTTCCTTAGACAAAATATTATTCATATCAAAAACAGTATCAACCAACCCGGCTTGAATTTCTAAGTTAGTGTCACGGCTTGGAGATTCCTCATTAGACTTGTTAGGAGAAGATTCCAAACTTGAATCAGATTGCAAAGAACTCTTTGCCATGATTTTAGCAGCCTGTTTGGCAACTTCCTAACTTTTTTCCTTGCTAAAATGTCTGCATCAACTTCACCCCAATCTTTAGAGCCCATACTAACATCCGAGTCACTTGATTCCACTTGTTCCTCCTCAAAAGCCACACTAGTATCATTAGTAAGGCCCAACTCGGAAGATAGTACATCATACTTGTTATTCACCACGACTTCAGTTCTTTCAAACTCATCCACAAAAGGGGTAAAAGAAGTAAAAGTGAAAGGAGTGCCCTTAGTAGGAGAGTTCTTACCCTTCACTGATGTCCATCCATCTTCAGAAGGCCCAATAACAATTTCCGGAGTAGAATTGCTTGGCTTAGTCACGGCCTGGACACCACCATGCTTGGAAACGTTTTTACTCCTAGCTTCTATATGTTGCTTAGCCTCAGAAGACCCAACATCAATTTTCGGAGTTTTAAAACACTGAGAATTGTTTGGCTTGGTCACGGATTTATTCACAGTTTCCTTATTTTTCATAGTTTCCTGATTTTTTTAATCTCAGAAGTTTGTTTGGTCACGAACTTTCTTTGAGATTCCAAACCAAAGACGGACACGGATCGAACTTGCTTAGTCGGTCTGAATTTGCTTAGTAGATGTCACTTGCGTAACTTTTGCATGGTCTGCATGAGCAGATTTTGTGCGTGCAGCAAGCGCTTCCTTGGCTGCAATTGCGTTTTTGCATCTAAGCAATCTAAATTGAGCTTCACGAAATTTAGTTTCAGAGCGATCAAGCTCTGCCCTCAACTGTGTATCTTCAACAGAAGCATCAACTGTATTATCCTCCATATTATCCAGATTCAAAGACTTCTCCTTTTCCTCATCAGTTGTAGCTAATTTTGCTTGCCAAACCTGGTTTGTAGGTTTATTGTTCGTTTGAACAATCTGTTTTTCCTTACCAACAGTCTTCATGCTATTCTTCTTTTTGCATTCACCCTCAACATGCCCAATAATATTGCAAGATAAACAAAATTAAGGTGAATTTTGTATATCAACATATTGCCAAAAAAAATTACCTCCAGCAATGATAGAGATGCGCTTAGGGATATGCTTTGCGAAATCTATATCCACTAAAACAGCTGCAAAGTGACCATATTCAAGATTTAGGGTTCTTTGATCCACCACAATTGGTGTTCCAAGGATTTTCCCAATCGAAAGTAATGTTTTCTCAGTCCATAGCTCAATAGGGAGACCAAGTAAACGTACCCAAACAGCTGCATGGGACGTTCTTTGTTTATCAGGATTAAAACCTGGGCACCAATCAATCAACCTCAGAATTTGTTGATTGACAAACCACTTTTCAGCATGTAACTTCTCCTTGTCTGAATCTGATGATAGCATAATAACAAAGAAACCTTTGCGCATAGGTATAAACTTACACCTATTCTGAAGTTTCCATTGATTTTCAAGGATTTTTTGAACCTCCACAAACTTCAACCCTGTAGAATCCCGGCGCTTTTGAGTCTGAGCATGCCTATCTCCTCCACACCTTGTCTAGATAAGAGAGAAGCTTAAAGTTGTTCCACTTGAAAGTGAGGAAAATCTCCTCTTAAATCACAGATGTGTATTGATCTGTGTGTGTGGAATGAAAGTTTGCTGCACTATATGTGATTAATTAGCTTGTTATCACTTCATCCCATTGGTACTGCCTTTGGTACAGTCCTCTTTTCAAGAGTGAGTTGGCTTGCAAGTTTAATGATGAAACTGAAGATGATGTTATGGGATTGGAATTGGTGAGTTATATTAAGTTCAGTATGATGTTCTCTTTGATGAGTCTACTTTCAATTCTGAAGTAGCCTGGTTTAGCTATCTTTTCTATTATTTTTCATGTTGTTGAATAATGCCAGACTATCCATTGTTTGCTAGTTTTGTTCTTTCTTCAATTGCAAATAATATGGGTACTTTAATAAGTTCTAGAATAAAACTACATTGCTGCTGCAAGATATGCTGAGTTATACTGAAAAAGATGAGATAAGATGGTTTCTTCTTATGCTGAGATGGAGAATGCTTTGGTGCTTCAATTTTTCTTGTTCTTATGCGGTTCTTGGGTAATTTGAGATTTGGCAGTCATATACACAGCTATATTATATTTGTTGGTGTTGGTTCTATGTGTCAGGTTCAGAATTTTCAACTGTTATCTCACTTATCCGCTCCAACTATTACTGCCAACTTATTTTGCTTCTAGCCTCTCGCCTCTTACCTCGCACTAACCGCTTCCCGCAACTCTATCTTCTACTAGCCTGCCTTTGACTGTACTCGGTATTGAGTGCGGACTCATAAGTGATTACTGTTGGAGGAGAATGCTTTTGTGCTTATTTTTCTGATATTGCTTCTTTCTCTCAACAACTAGCTTGCTGATGGTATATTAATTCCTTATGGTTTGGTATGGTACTGGTTTTCAAAGTCAGATCAATAAGTTGGTATGGTTCCCATTGTGACTTGCTTGCATCAATTAATCTGTTCTGTCTCAAATCTACTGGGATCCGGAGTTGTAATAGCTAATCTTTCTTAGTTTACTGTATCTACTGCTGCAAAATGCTCTGTGAATACTTATTCTACACCAACTACTTATGATGATGCCTGACTGCTACTCCTACAACACCTACTGCCACTCCTATTTATGGTGCAGATACAGTGAACTGGAGTCTCTAATTTGTTGGCGCACGAGCTGTTTTTATACTCGCCTACTCCTATAACTGCTTGTTTACACCTGTTATTTGTAAAGATGCTGCTGCAACACCAACTGCTCATGCTTTGTATATCTTGCAACCTCACTTGCTTGTCATACTATTCTCAACTGGTGTTTACTATATTCTTCTTGTAGATAGACTGCAACAACATCTCCCACGTGTCTCTTAAGCTTGTCTACGCCATCATTTTCTATCACCATGGCACGATATGCTTTCTTGTTTTCAATTTGTATGATATGAGTGGGATCTCATTTTCAATATTAAGTGCGGCTGACTCTTATTTGGTTTTAGGTGCGGCAAGTCTGTCCCTCTTGTGCAAGGTCATCTCTCGAGACTTCTCCCTTTATGTTTTCACTAAAACGTTTGAAACTGCTGTTGTTCCTTCTGTCCCCACATCAACTATTGCACAAACTTCAATGTCAGCATGTTTTGGTCAGAATTGTGCTTCTCCTTTGTCATTTGGTACTCATACTTCTAGTGCAGATAGAGAGCATATGCTGGTTTGTGTGAGAGCATGTGAGTTGTGAGTGCAATCTCAAGTTATTAACATCCCACTTGAGATTGAGGGAGGGTAATAACATAAGGTGTAAGAGCATGTGAGTTGTGAGTGTGCAGTGTGTGTGTCGCACGTGAGAGAATTGAGAGAGTGTCGAGAGGAGATGAGTATATATGAGTCAGTCCTGTAAATCACTTATTATCTATCTTTTTTAATAATCATTCATTGATTCAAACCGTCTCAATACAATGTAGACATTCAATTCATTGAATGTTATCACTTCCTATTAGGAAGGATGCAATTTCTTAACCATGCAGTTTCTACTCCCCGCTAATAGTTTAGCACATTCTTTGTTGCTACTATGGGGTCTGAAGCACAAGGGGATTTTACTTGTTGGTGTCAATTAGGTGGTCTATGGGCTTTTGTTGCTCTCCGTGGCGCTTTCGGACTAATAGGTTTCATGTTACGTCAATTCGAACTTGCTCGATCTGTTCAATTGCGGCCGTATAATGCAATTGTATTTTCGGTCCAATTGCTGTTTTTTGTTTCGTATTTCGATTTATCCACTAGGACACTCTGGTTGGTTCTTTGCACCTAGTTTTGGTGTAGCAGCTATATTTCGATTCATCATGTTCTTCCAAGGATTTCATAATTGGACGTTGAACCCATTTCATGTGATGGGAGTTGTCGGCGTATTGGGTGCTGCTCTCTTATGCGCTATTCATGGTGCTACCATGGAAAATACTTTATTTGAAGATGGTGACGGTGCAAATACATTCCGTGCTTTTAACCCAACTCAAGCCGAAGAGACTTATTCAAATGGTCACCGCTAACAGCTTTTGGTCCCAAATCTTTGAGGTTGCTTTTTCCAATAAACGTTGGTTACATTTCTTTATGTTATTCGTACTAGTAACCGGTTTATGGATGAGTGCTCTTGGATTAGTTTGCCTGGATCTGAACCTGCGTGCCTATGACTTCTTTTCCCGGGAAATACACGCGCAGTGGAGATCCCTGAATTTGAGACTTTCTACACTAAAAATATTCTTTTAAACGAGGGTATTCGTGCTTGGATGGAGGCTCGGGATCAGCCTCATGAAAACCTTATATTCCCTGAGGAGGTTCTACCCCTTGGAAACGCTCTTTAATGGAACTTTATCTTTATTTGGTTGTGACCAAGAAACCTCCGGTTTCGCTTGGTGGCGGGAATGCCCGACTTATACATTTGTCCAGTAAACTACTTGGGGCTGATTATATGAAAGCAATCTAATAGTAAATTCGTATAAATAGAACAATAAAAAGAGTGAAAAAAGAAGAAATTCCGGGAAGTTCACATTATGGAACCCCCACTTTCTTTTTCTTTGTTCATTATTTAAAGTTCGTTTGATTAACGGGAAGTTCCTTAAACACCTCTGCCTTCTTTGAAATATCATGAACGGTTCCTGTGGGTTGAGCGCCTTTTTCAAGGAAATAGAGAATAGCGGGAACGTTTGAATAAGTTTGATTCTTTATCGGATCGTAAAAACCCACTTTCCGAAGATCTCTTCCTTCTCTTCGGGATCGAACATCAATTGCAACGATTCGATAGATGGCTCATTGGGATAGATGTAGATGAACAACGCCCCCCCTAGAAACGTATAGGAGGTTTTCTCCTCGTACGGCTCGAGAAAGAATGATTTGAATTTATGTATATAGTTCCAAATAGATTGAGAAAATCAGCAAATCCATTAGACTTCTTTTGCATTCCTTTTTTCTTCCTTCTCGCAGAAAAGAAAAAACCATTCGTACTCATAACTCAAGTTGTATAATTATCAAAGAGCTCAAAGGAAAATCCTTAAGCTTAGGCATTTTATTTTTTGAGCTGTCTCTAACCCCCTTGCTTTGTCTTGTTTAGAGTCCATTTTTTATTCCTCGCCCTGACCGAACCTATTGTTGAGACAACAGAAAATGGTGTTTTCTTGTTCCGGGATCCTTTATCGTTGCTTTGAATCATTGGGTTTAGACATTACTTCGGTGATCTTTAATCTTTCAAAACGGCAGCAACATACCTTTTGTGATTTCTTTCTATCGAAGAATCCGATGAAGAATTGATTCCCATGTGATACACTTTTGTTTTGATCAAAATAGTTTTTTGACAATTCCAAGAAAAGAATTTCCTTTTTTTGAAACGTTTGCCCGAATTGGATCCTTTCGATTTCTATATTGAAGATATACTTACGAAGTTGTTCCGACTTATTGATTGACACTAACCCTAGACCCTTGCCCCTGAGAAATGAATCAAGACTTTCTACTCGAGCTCCATCATGTACTATTTACAACCCAACAAAAAGGGATTGTTCTAGTGAAACAGAACAAACTATGTCGAGCCAAGAGCACCTTCATTCCTTTATAAAATGGTGGATGTAAGAATCCACAACCGATCATGTCCTTCAAGTCGCACGTTGCTTTCTACCACATCGTTTTAAACGAAGTTTTACCATAACTTTCCTCTAGTTTGGAGCCGGTATGGAATTGATTCAATATGGAATCATGAATAGTCATTGGTTCAATCGGCACATAGTAATCTATACTTTCATACTTTCTTTTTCTATATGGAAAGGTCCTTTTTTCTGGAGAAGTCTTCGCAAAGGATTCAATTTAATTAACCCCATCTTTTATTCTATGAGCAAAAGAATTTATACAGAAAATGAAGAAAAAAACGCTTTTCTTTAATCTGCATCTTCAACAGAACAGATTGTTCAAGACGATCAATCATGAAAGATTCAACCTTTCTCGACCAACTAAGCTAAAAACACCTAACTAAAAAAAGGGAGGGTCTTTAATTAAATTTCTAATACCGGAACAAAATGAATATTAAGTATTAACCAAAGAAATGGGTCCAATGAACTGGAAAGGCCAGAAATGAGTCGATAGAATTAAAATTAACAAATCTCACATCTCTTCGAGAACCAAAGATCGATAAAACATCATTAAAAGCGTTTCGTTTTTAAAATTTGATATTTAAATATTAAATATCAAAAGAATCTTTCTTATTTGATCGTGAAAGAAATTAAAAGATTTCGCAATCAGATCATAGCCAGTAGTTAAAAAAGTTTCATAGATATCTCATTTCCGACTCAATCGCCCATAGATTTTGAATGAATCATTATCTCGGTGATGGAATGAAAATTTAATTAGTCCCAAGAGCCCCTTCTTGTTTAGTTTAGACTTCCAAGATCCCCAGAGAATTAATAACTGGACTCCCCTGTTTACTTTAGATATAGGGGAAGTAAGGTAGAGTATTTTTCGCATTTTAACTTTGAATGCGTTATTTTTTTTATTCAAAGACCATAAAGTCTTTCTAAGCAACTAGGAATATCGACGGAATAGGCAGACACGGAAGAGCCCATCTAATTTTTGAATTCAACTATTGCTATTTCCTAGTCAGGTAGGATAGGAAATAGATTTTGCTCTATCGACATGTCATTTGCCCTGGGTTGTTTTGCGAGAAAAAAGGGAAAGATATGATTCAGAAAAGAATCAGTAGAACTAAGCTAAGAAAAAAGGATTCGATTTTATTCAACATTACACTTTGAACCTAATTGGACTGCTCTGGGACGGAAGGATTCGAACCTCCGAGTCGCGGGACCAAAACCCGTTGCCTTACCGCTTGGCCACGCCCCATTTATATTTATATTTGACACCAATAAACACTAATATCCGTATTGTTTATTCGTCAATTCCCACCCAAATCTCTATGGAATAGAGTAGATTGTTGCTAGGATTTCATGCATATAGTTGTAGAATTTCACTTAATTTATTGATCATTACATAGAATTAAATTAAGATATTGTATGAAAGTATGACTCCTTCTGTTCTCGGTTGAGAAGTGAAGGATTTGTGATTGAGCAAGTAAAAAAAAAAAAAAAAGAATTTTGATCTACCTTACTTTCTTCGTTTTTTTCCTTAATATCAATAACTCAATCAAAATACAATTATCTCCAAGAAGGAAATGTTTGTTATGCTTAATATCTTTAGTTTGATCTGTATCTGTCTTAATTCTGCCCTTCATTCGAGTAGTTTTTTCTTCGCCAAATTGCCCGAGGCTTATGCTGTTTTTAATCCAATTGTAGATGTTATGCCAGTAATACCTGTGCTCTTTCTTCTCTTAGCCCTTGTTTGGCAAGCTGCTGTAAGTTTTCGATGATATTTTTTTCCTACTGTTCTACCAACATGTATGATTTTTTCGATAAAAAAAGATTATAACAATTAAAAAGATCAGCTAAGTCTTACATTCTGAACCCTCGATCCAAACATTTTTATTCTTGGATAATTGCGAGAAATCTGGATCACCTCCCCAACTTGACCTTCTACTTCAAGGGCCCTATTAAATTTAGGGTCCCCCACAATATAGAATTGTGTCATAAAAAAGCCTTTCCGTAACGAAAGAATCTTATTACAAAAGAATTTCTTAAAATTACTTTCTTTTTGAGAAACTACTTCGTTTCTTGGTGTAAAAAGAGGATATGTGGTATAAAAAAGGATAGTCTATTCCCCTTTTTTACAAAAATGATCTTGGAGATTGTGTAATGCTTACTCTCAAACTCTTCGTTTACACAGTAGTGATATTCTTTGTTTCTCTTTTTATCTTCGGATTCCTATCTAATGATCCAGGACGTAATCCTGGACGTGAGGAATAAAAAAGAGGAAGAGGAAAAAACCTTTTTCTTGCTTGTTGGTTTATTCATTTTCTTCTTTTTTTATTGCAGACATTTAACTATGAGAAAATAAGATAAAATGAAAGGGTCTCGGTCTTTTTTTGAATGCAAAAAAAAGCAAGTCATCGAAGGAAACGGAAAGAGAGGGATTCGAACCCTCGGTACAAATAAATCGTACAACGGATTAGCAATCCGCCGCTTTAGTCCACTCAGCCATCTCTCCAAATTGAAAAAATTACTATGTTACGCTTGAAGCCAAAAAGTCTTTATTTCTTCTTTCACTTTATTCTATAGATAGATAAGATAGATACAAATTGGATTAGCAATCCAACTCGAATTTCATTTCGATAATGGATGGGTATATCTTCCATAGAAAGAAAAACGGAATCTCCCCCTTTTTTAGCCGAAAGCTCCTTTTATTCCCCGGCCTGGTCAGTACCTAGCCGGGCCATTTCTTACTTTATTCCAACGCAATGAATGATAGATCATGATTTGAAAACAAAAATACTTGTTATTGAAACAACAACGACAGGAACACAGAAGACTATTTCCAATCTTATGGTATAGGATAGAAGTTTCTTTGCATTTTTTCTCAATTTTGAAAAAGAGGGACCTATCCTATTTCTTAATATTATAACTATAATTTCGTTATTTCTTCAAGGGCAGTCTTTATTTGAAGACTTGAGTTGAGTCCATAAAAAAGACTCCGGGTTTTTATACTAGATCCAGTTGATTGGCTCGAATTCCTAAAATTTACCAGCGGAATATGAATAAAATAAAGAGGAAAGGGTATCTTCAAAAAATGAAAGAGTCAAACTTTCTCTCTTTTTTGATAAAATTTTGTATTTGCTTGTAAAGTATTGGAGGGTTGAAAAAACGGAGCTACGGATTCTGACACAATTTTTTGTGACTTCAGTGGCTCTTTAAAGAACTCCCAGCAAAAAAAAAAAAGATAGAATCTTTTTTTTTTTTTTAACTTATTTTCCTACCTCATCAAGTTCTACCGACAAAAAGCGTCAAGGCTCCAATTTAATAATTATATTCTGATCCTATCTTTATTATGTAGGATTCCCTTGTTCGACAAAGATTCCATTCATATACAATAATCAATTGTAGCGGGTATAGTTTAGTGGTAAAAGTGTGATTCGTTCTATTAATCCCTTAAATAGTTAAGGGGTCTTTCGGTTAATTTGTATTCCGATCAAAAACTTTCTTTCTTAAAAGGATTTTATCCTTTACCTCTCAATGAAAGATTTGAGGAAGAATATACATTCTCGTGATTTGTATCCAAGGGTCAATTCAAAATGGAAAATTGGATTATGGAATTGCGAAGCATAATTTTTTTTAGTTGGATCAAAACTTCCAATTGAATGAGTATGAATAAAGGGTCCATGGATAAAGAAAAAAGTGTATTTCAATCGTAACTAGATCTTCCATTTTTTCTTTGTAGAAGGGAAATTGAAGCGAAATAGCTATTAAATGATGACTTTGTTTTACTAGGGCCATCAACATATTGTTTCAGCTCGGTGGAAACACAACTCTTTTCCTCAGGATTCGCACAGTAGAAATAGAGAACGAAATAACTAGAAGTATTTGTTAGAATTACCCCCTTCTAGAGGGATCATCTATAAAGCGAGTTGTTTTGAATGTATTCAGACAAAAAAGCTAACATAGGTGTTATGGGTCGAATTTTTTTTTACAACTTAGATTTGGGAATCTATCCATTTTCCATAAAGGAGCCGAATGAAACCAAAGTTTCATGTTCGGTTTTGAATTAGAGACGTCAAAAAGAAAGGCTGAATCGACGTCGACTATAACCCCTAGCCTTCCAAGCTAACGATGCGGGTTCGATTCCCGCTACCCGCTCCATTTTAATTCTGATATACGCAGCATTAATGTAAATACGCATCTTTCTTTCCTAAATTATTTCACAAAAGAATCTGGTTCCTTTTTTACAAACAGTAAGATAGTAAAGGAAAAATAAAAAGATAAAATACGGAATGAAAAGGCGTCCATTGTCTAATGGATAGGACAGAGGTCTTCTAAACCTTTGGTATAGGTTCAAATCCTATTGGACGCAATTTATTTCCATCTATTTTTTTATCTTTTTATGTCAAGACAGATATTTTGAATGATTTAAATAAGAAACGTTTCTCGACGATTTACTAAGAGTAATCAACTTCTTTATGCTTGTTCCTGAAGTAGAAACCGTTCCATCTGTTCCTTAATAGCTTCCTTCAAAAGAACTTCTGCTTCCTCCGGAAATTTCTTGGTAGAAGATATGATTTCTTGCAATTGAGGTTTATTCGTTTTTAAGTAAGTACGTAATTGAACGAGGAATTTCTTTACCTGATCTATTTCTAACGAATCAAGATACCCATTCGTTCCAGTATAAATAGTCATTACCTGTTCTTCCACGGTGAGAGGAGCCGATTGGGCTTGTTTGAGCAATTCACGTAATCGTTGACCTCTTGCCAATTGATTCTGAGTTGCTTTATCGAGATCAGAAGCAAATTGTGCAAAGGCTTCTAACTCTGCGAATTGAGCCAGCTCCAATTTTAATTTGCCAGCTACTTGTTTCATGGCTTTAATTTGCGCCGCAGATCCTACTCTGGAAACAGAAATCCCCACATTTATAGCAGGTCGGATTCCGGCATTGAATAGATCGGCGGATAAGAATATTTGTCCATCTGTAATGGAAATTACGTTGGTAGGGATATAAGCCGAAACATCCCCAGATTGAGTCTCTACTATTGGTAAAGCAGTCATACTTCCTTCACCTAAAAGAGTACTTAATTTAGCGGCTCTTTCCAAAAGGCGTGAATGCAAATAAAAAACATCTCCTGGATAAGCTTCGCGGCCTGGGGGTCTCCGTAATAGAAGAGACATTTGACGATAAGCTTGTGCTTGTTTGGAGGGATCATCATAAATGATTGAAGTATGTCGTTCACGGTACATAAAATATTCAGCCAGAGCCGCTCCTGTATAAGGGGCGAGGTATTGTAATGTAGCAGGTGAGTCTGCCATTTCGGCTACCACAATAGTATAATCCATTGCCCCCGTTCCTGGAAAGTAGTCACTACCTGAGCTACAGAAGACGCTTTTTGACCAATAGCTACATAAACACATACTACATTTTGCCCTTTTTGATTGAGAACAGTATCCGTGGCTACTGCTGTTTTACCGGTCTGCCTGTCCCCAATAATTAATTCTCGCTGGCCGCGCCCTACAGGGATCATCGAATCAATAGCAATAAGTCCCGTTTGAAGAGGCTCATATACAGAACGTCTTGAAATAATACCTGGAGCGGGAGATTCAATTAACCGGGATTCAGAAGATGAAATTTCACCCCTACCATCAATAGGTTTAGCCAGAGCATTTACAACACGACCCAAATAAGCTTCGCTCACAGGGATCTGAGCAATTCGTCCCGTTGCTTTTACAGAACTTCCCTCTTGTATCATTAAACCGTCACCCATTAATACAACACCAACATTATTTGATTCCAAATTAAGAGCAATGCCTATTGTACCTTCTTCAAATTCTACTAATTCTCCTGCCATTACTTCATCAAGACCATGAATACGAGCTATACCGTCGCCTACTTGAAGTACGGTGCCGGTATTCACAACCTTTACTTCTCTATTATATTGTTCAATACGTTCACGGATAATAGTACTAATTTCGTCGGCTCTAATAGTTGCCATGAGTCTTTCTTAATTCTTTTTTAGAAGCAAAGGAAAAAAATAATGCCTGCAGTACAAAGGACTAATCGGTTATTTCTTTCATCGCCCCAAACATGCCAATATTAGCATTGATGGTGCGTAAATGTAACTCGCTGTTCAAACAACTATTCAGAGTTCCTAGAGCTCCTTGTAAGGCTTGTTGGAAAACTCGTTGTCGGACTTGATTAATCGCTTTTTGTTGTTCAAACTGAATGGTTTCGTTTTTGTAATTTTCTAATTGTACCAAATTCTTATAAGTTGAATTAATCAAATTTGATTTTTCTCGTTCTATCTCAGAATATCCATTCACTCGAAATTGATCGGCTTCCATTTCCACTTTTCGTAAGCGGGCCCTGGCTTTTTCCAGCTGCTCAATGGCCCCTTCACGTAATTCTTCTGAATTTCGAATAGTACTCAAGATCCTCTGTTTTCGATTATCTAATAAATCACTTAATGAAAGTAGATTATCTTCCCATTCATTTCAAAACTTCCACGATCTCTTCCCGAACCAAACATGAATCTTTCGATTCATTTGGCTCTCACGCTCAGTTACTTATAAGGGATTCCTTTTTTTTATGTAATGAGCCTATCCTCTCTTCTCTGTTCGTATTCCAAAATATCAAAACGGATCATTGATCCACGACCATAATATTTGGAGGACTCTTCCGACCAGACAAAAATCTGTAATTATCGGCAAAGTTGTTTTTTTCTTAAAATCCAAAAAATGCTTCTTACTTTAATACATAGGTCGTCGATTCGGCATTGAAAAAAGGGATCCTTCCTTTTTCCAGTAACAGGTTCAAATCATTTTATCGATATGAGTGTTCTATATCGAAAAAAAGGCCAACTTTTTTTGAAACCATTTCCATACTAACATAGTGGTAGAAAGAGTACCATGTTGCGCCTAGACTTCAAACGGTTTAGCTTTAACCATGTTAATAGTTCCACATTATTGGTTGATAGAGAATCAAAGTGTATTTACTTTACCAATGAGTCGCGAAATGCTATGGTTCTTACATATGATTTCTTCACTTATTCAGAAGTAATTCGCGAGATCGTGCACCCTTCATTTACCTAGTTTAGTTCTAAAGAAAAAAGAAAGTGCAGCTGGTTAGATCCAGCCTATTCTTGAAATAAACAACCCGCACACACTCCCTTTCCAAAAAAGATCAATACACCAAGTACTACACTTAGATTTATTGGATTTGTTGCTAAAATATCGGTATTAAACCCGAAACTCCCGGCGGATGGCCAGTGACCCAAAGAAACGAAAGAATCGGTTACATTTTTCATATGATCTCCTCTTATAGATAGGACTAACAAAATCAAACAGAGTTTGTATCAATTCGTCCTTTTTTTATTGTTTGATTTATTCTTTTTTTCCTTTTTTTTACATAGATTTTATTATTCCATTTTGAAATTGTTTTGATATTTCAATTGAGGTTCCCACTCAGAAACGCACTTATTAGAATTAGGTCCAGATCTCATGTCAGTCGTGAAATACCTCATCTTTTGCAACGCTTTCTAAAAAAAAGGGTTTCGTTGGACTAAGAACGGGAAGGAAGAAAGCGAGTAGGTCTGCTAATTCCTCATCCTCAAATCAGTCCTTCCCACGGATATTGTCTCAATCAAAAAGTGATTGTAGGAGTCAAATCTTGATAGAATTCAAAAAAGCAGGTGGGAAATCCAGGGCAATAAAATTTAGAAAAAAACTTTCTATTCTTAGGATTAAACAAAAGGATTCGCAAATAAAAGTGCTAATGCCACAACCAACCCATAAATTGTTAAAGCTTCCATAAAAGCCAGACTCAGCAATAAAGTACCTCGTATTTTACCCTCTGCCTCTGGTTGTCTCGCAATACCTTCTACGGCTTGTCCCGCAGCAGTACCTTGACCAACTCCGGGTCCAATAGAAGCAAGCCCTACGGCCAATCCAGCAGCAATAACGGAAGCGGCAGAAATCAGTGGATTCATGGTAAGCTCCTCGCACCAAAATAAATAAATGGTTAATGATACAATCAAAACCAATAAATAATGCCTTATGATTCCATTACTAAGATATATCCAATTGAAGTAATTATATTATTGAATCGTCAGAACTACTTCGATTTCTCGTTTTTCGTTCCCATCCATCGAGTCTTTATCAATTATCAATCCATAGGCCCAAGTTCTTCCATTTTTTAGTTCCAAAGCATTCTTTCAATTCTTCGTTATTTTTCTCTTCTATATGCTCTTGGTTTCATGTGTTTATTCATTCGTCACAGACGAAATGGAAGGACTTCTATTGGAATCCTCATCTAAATTCATAGTGGGATCGTAAAGGAAATAAGATCTATGGATAGTTCATATATAACTAGTCAATATCTAATATCACATATACATATGTTTCTTCCATAGTGTAAACCAACTATTTCATTCTCATCTTATATGCATTCGGATTCTAGAAAAACATACACAACAATTGGTTTATAGCCATTACATACACCTAAGTCGACCCCCAACCTATTTTTGATGAAGCCCATTTGTCACTTCCTCTTTGCCCTTTAGTTATCATTATCCCGTATGAATCCAAATAGGCGGGTTGGTTGGTTCATTATCATTAGCCCAAATCATTATCATTACATATCAATACAATATCAGGATTTGGTTGATGGAATTGCATGGAATTAATTCTAAATTTGGACAATCCTTGAATTAAATCAAATTAAATGGCAATCCATCGTTCTATAGAACATCGTTTTTTGTTTAATCACACATAAAAACTAGATAGCATAACAATTTGGATTCAAATTATGAACCCTAATATAATTAGAATATTGTAATTGAATGAACAAATAGAAGTGGGGGTATGACATCAATGCGCCAAGAATCTTAGGAAAAAGATCTTTTAGATCTCTTTCCTTTATTTTTAATTTTGAATTCCCGAATATCAATCAGAAAAGCTAGTTAATGATGACCCTCCATGGATTCGCCTATATACGCCGCGGCTAAAGTTGCAAAAATAAGAGCTTGAATCCCGCTTGTAAATAATCCAAGGAACATGACAGGTATAGGAACCACTAAAGGTACTAAAGAAACAAGAACAACAACTACTAATTCATCAGCCAATATATTCCCGAAAAGCCGAAAACTTAGTGATAAGGGTTTTGTGAAATCTTCTAGGATGTTAATTGGTAAAAATATTTACACGTGACATTGTCCTATGATCTGTAAGCTTTATAATGAGCCATTATTTATCTAGTTTTGACGGGAATTGAAAGGATAAAGAGCAAAAAAGAATTTTTAACGAAAAGCATATGACCTGAAATATGTTGTTGATTTTATGACATTGTTCTATGATATGTTTTTTTGATTTTTAGTTCTGAAGGTATTCTAAGGTTTATAAAGGACAAAATTTAACGAAAAGCGTCCTATGATCTTTAAGCTTTTTAATGAGCCATTATTTATCTAGTTCTAATGAGCCATTATTTATCTAGTTCTGACGGGAATTGAAGGGATAAAGAGAAAAAAAA
The DNA here is from genome assembly GCA_023531295.1 of Papaver armeniacum. NCBI lineage: Eukaryota > Viridiplantae > Streptophyta > Magnoliopsida > Ranunculales > Papaveraceae > Papaver > Papaver armeniacum. The sequence continues at coordinate 126,306 of JAJJWW010003267.1, forward strand.
ATAACGAAAAGCGTGGGCAGCGATACACGCTTTTTTTTTTCGTAAAAATGACCTGAAATATTTTGTTGATTTTTACCCGTGACATTGTTCTATGAAATGTCATCTTTCTAACGAGCCATTGTTTGTCTAGTTCTGACGGGAATTGAAGGGATAAAGAGCGAAAAGAATTTTTAAGGAAAAGCGTAGACAGCGGTACACGCTTTTTTTCCGTAAAAATGACCTGAAATATTTTGTTGATTTTTACCGGTGACATTGTTCTATGATATGTGATCTTTTTAATGAGTCGTTGTTTGTCTAGTTCTGACGGGAATTGAAGGGATAAAGAGCGAAAAAAAAAATTAACGAAAAGCGTAGGCAGCGGTACACGTTTTTTTTTCTTCGTATAAATGAACTGAAATATTTTGTTGATTTTTACCAGTGACGTTGTTTTATGGTCTATAAGCTTTCTAATGAGCCATTATTTATCTAGTTCTGACGGGAATTGAAGGGATAAAGAGCAAAAAAGAAATTTTAACGAAAAGCGTAGGCAGGTACACGCTTTTTGTTTTTCGTAAAAATGACCGGAAATATTTTGTTGATTTTTACCCGTGACATTGTTATGTGATATTTCAGCTTTTTAATGAGCCATTGTTTGTCTAGTTCTTACGGGATTCTAAGGTTTATAGAGCAAAAACAAAATTTTAACGAAAAGCGTAGGCAGCAGTACACGTATTTTTTCCGTAAAAATAACCTGAAATATTTTGTTGATTTTTACACGAGACATTATTTTATGATCTGTAAGCTTTCTAATGAGCCATTATTTATCTAGTTCTGACGGGAATTAGAGAAATGATGGATTGTTACAAAGCTTACAATCAATGGAACAATATCTTATAAAATAACCCAAAAAATATTTTGCCTCATTTTTGCGGATACAAACTGTGTACCGCAGCCTTTGTATTTTGTGTCAAACTCGATTTTGATAATGAGACCATCAATTCAAGTCAGAACTAGAGAAATGATGGCTTGTTACAAAGCTTACAATCAATGGAACAATATCATATAAAATGACCCAAAAAATATTTTGCCTCATTTTTGCGGATACAAACCGTGTACCGCCGCCTTTGTATTTTGTGAAAAACTCGATTTTGATAATGAGACCATCAATTCAAGTCAGAACTATAGAAATGATGGCTTGTTACAAATCTTACAATCTACGGAACAATATCTTATAAAATGATCCAAAAAATATTTTGCCTCATTTTTGCGGATACAAACCGTGTACCGCCGCCATTGTATTTTGTGAAAAACTCAATTTTGATAATGAGACCACTAATTCAAGTCAGAACTAGAGAAATGATGGCTTGTTACAAAGCTTACAATCTACGGAACAATATCTTACAAAATGATCCAAAAAATATTTTGCTTTATTTTGCGGATACAAACCGTGTACCGCCGCCATTGTATTTTTTTGAAAAACTCGATTTTGATAATGAGACCATCAATTCAAGTCATAACTAGAGAAATGACGGCTTGTTACAAAGCTTACAATCTACGGAACAGTATCTTATAAAATGATCCAAAAAATATTTTGCCTCATTTTTGCGGATACAAACCGTGTACCGCCGCCATTTTATTTTGTGAAAAACTCGATTTTGATAATGAGACCATCAATTCAAGTCAGAACTAGAGAAATGATGGTTTGTTACAATGCTTACAATCTATGGAACAATATCTTATAAAATGATCCAAAAAATATTTTGCCTCATTTTTGTGGTTACAAACCGTGTAGCGCCGCCATTGTATTTTGTGAAAAACTCGATTTTGATAATGAGACCATCAATTCAAGTCAGAACTAGAGAAATGATGGCTTGTTACAAAGCTTACAATCAATGGAACAATATCTTATAAAATGATCCAAAAATATTTTGCCTCATTTTTGCGGATACAAACCGTGTACCGCCGCCATTGTACTTTGTGAAAAACTCGATTTTGATAATGAGACCACTAATTCAAGTCAGAACTAGAGAAATGATGGCTTGTTACAAAGCTACAATCAATGGAACAATATCTTATAAAATGATCCAAAAATATTTTGCCTCATTTTTGCGGATACAAACCGTGTACCGCCGCCATTGTATTTTGTGAAAAACTCAATTTTGATAATGAGACCATCAATTCAAGTCATAACAAGAGAAATGGCGGCTTGTTACAAAGCTTACAATCAATGGAACAATAACTTATAAAATGACCCAAAAAATATTTTGCCTCATTTTTGCGGATACAAACCGTGTACCGGCCATTGTATTTTTTTGAAAAACTCGATTTTGATAATGAGACCATCAATTCAAGTCAGAACTAGAGAAATGGCGGCTTGTTACAAAGCTTACAATCTACGGAACAATAACTTATAAAATGACCCAAAAAATATTTTGCCTCATTTTTGCGGATATAAACCGTGTACCGCCGCCATTGTATTTTGTGAAAAACTCGATTTTGATAATGAGACCATCAATTCAAGTCAGAACTAGAGAAATGATGGCTTGTTACAAAGCTTACAATCTACGGAACAATATCTTACAAAATGATCCAAAAAATGCTTTGCCTCATTTTCGCGGATACAATCCATGTACCGCCGCCATTGTATTTTTTGACAAACTCGATTTTGATAATGAGACCACTAATTCAAGTCAGAACTAGAGAAATGACGGCTTGTTACAAAGCTTACAATCACTGGAACAATATCATATAAAATGATCCTAAAAATATTTTGCCTCAGTTTTGCGGATACAAACCGTGTACCGTTGAATTATGATTAGAGACCTTATTTTCTAAACTCTTTAGAATATCCTAATGTCTCTTATTTTAGTTTTAAATGGTTTGTAAGTTTTTGGGGTCTTTTGACCTCTTTGAATGATACTAACACATTCCCAACTATAGTGAAGATCATCTTTGAATGTTTCCTAAAAAGCCTAGAAAACTTTATAAAACCCTGAAAAATTTAAAGAGTCCTAAAAAAATCTAAAGAGCCATGAAAACACTAAAGGGCTCTGAAAAACTCTAAGAAGCTCTGAAAAGCTTTTATTTAATTATATCTCGTAGCACTGGTAACTACCATCTAGGGGATTCGTTAAAAAATGATACTAACAAATTCTCAATTATAGTGAATATCATCTTTGAATGTTTCCTGAAAAGCCTTGAAAACTTTATAAAACCCTGAAAACTCTAAAAATCCCTAAAAAAAATCTAAAGAGCCCTGAAAAAACTAAAGAGCTCTGAAAAACTCTAAAAAGCCCCGAAAACCTCTAAAAAGCTCTGAATAATTTAATTTATTTATATCCCGTAACACTGAGATCTACCAGATAGAGGATTTGTTAAAGAATGATACTAACAAATTCCCTACAATAGTGAAGATCATCTTTGAATGGTTCCTAAAAAGCCTTGAAAACTCTAAATAAAACCTAAAAAATCTAAAGAGCTCTGAAAAACTCTAAAAATCTCTGAAAAAGCTTTAAGTTAATTATATTTCGTAGCACTAGTATCTACTAGCTAGGGGATTCGTTAAAGCTAACTGAAAATAACTTAATTCTTAATAATGAATGATACTAAGAAAATTCCCCATAATTTGATTCATGATGTCCGAAATTTGCTCTCTTAGGCAATTTTGGAAAACTCAGTTTTTTCACGTTTAGGGTTTTCAATATTCACGTTTTTGGATCATCTTTTTCAGTTCTTTGATTCATGATGATTCATACAACAGTTAATGGACAGGCTAATCAATCAATAGATGGGGGATTTTTGGATTCAACCTAAACAAAAACCCTAACCTACGCTGATAAGGTTTTGGGGAAAAACGACTTAGGCTACAACTATGGATTTGTCTAAGTTACCAATCCCTACCATAAAAGAGGGGAAACCAGCAGTTATTATACCTGATTATTTCTATGATGAAGGTTGTGAGTTATGGAAATTCAGTCTTATAGGTCGCTTAGATCTAAAGGGTGTTAAATTTCAAGATGTGAAAAATAACTTCCAACAAAGAATGGAAGTTAGGTCAAGATCGTGTGCGAGTTCGTTCCCATGAATAGGGGATTCTTTATCATTAAGTTGCAATCTCGGGAAGACAATGACATGATTCTTAATGTGGAAGCATGGTTTTTTGACCAACAAAAGCTTAATCTCATGGAATGGTTTCCAGGTTTTGATGCAGACAAACATAAAACTTCCCATGCTACTTTGTATGGGTTAAGTTTCTGGCTTGCCTGTGGAATCTTTTGGATTGAAAAAACGCTGTCGGCTATAGGTAAAACCCTTGGAACACCTATTGTGGTTGACAAAGGTACTCTTGCTCATGAGTATGGATATTTCGCCTCGGTCCTAATTGATATAAACTTTGCCGAGCTCAACACGAGATGCAGTTCATGTAACAGTGGGGGTTTGGATTTGCAGAATTTTGAGATATACAAAAAGCCTAAGTTTTGTTCTAAATGTAAGTTTATTGGTCATTCGATTGAGAATGCCGTAAGAAATCAAAGAACAATGTTAACAAATCACAAATTCAGAATGCTTCTCAAGGTCGGAGTTAATGGCACTAAGAAGACAATTGAAGATGTGTGTCGACAAAGCATGGTGGTGTGGTTGACAATACGTCCCATACATCCGATGAGGTTCAAAGATCGGCTAAACAATGAAGAGTTATCTAATGTTGTGCAAGTAAATGGGAATACTGCTCGGGGGTAGTCTTGTTTCTAATGGTAGCACTTGTATGGAAGGAAGTCAAGGCGTAAAAAAAAAAAAAAAGCTCTAGTCATTCCTTTTGTTCTGAAATTTCTGTGGAGAAAGCTGATGTTGTGCATGGTCATCATAGAACCCGATGACGTACAAAGGCACAATGAACAACAAGCTGATTTCAGTTCGGAAAGCCTTGAACTTCTTGCATGACTCAAAGCTAAAGTGGAACAAGGTATTGAATTAAGTCTTTGAAGAGTGTATTTTTTGGAACTTGGAATAAAAATGGAAGAAGATTTAGCTAATTTAAGTAAGATTCGTGAGGACTTGGAAAGAAATACACAGGCGAAAGTTAATCTTTGGTGGAGTTTTATCACCAAACAAATTCGAGTATGTTAAGCCAAACGCACTTGGACTCGGGTCGTGAAGAACTTGAAACCAACAAGGACTCTTGCTCGGATACAAACTTGGGCTTGCAAACCCAGCCCAAGGTGAGTGCTCCTAAGTTAACAAAAGAAGAATATAAGATATTTTGTACAATTACAAAATTTGATATCCAACAAAAGTTTTTAAATGATATATTTTTTCGAAAGGAGTATATCAAGGAAACGCAAGATCAAGCAATAAGAATGAAGACTCCAAAGAGGAAATAATTAGAAGTTTAGTCTTCTTTTTTGTTTTTCTCTGTTTAATCTTCTTCAGTTTTGATTAGCTATTTATTTTACCCTTTTGGTTTATGGGGGTAGGGGGCCTTGTGTCCCCTGCTTGTAATTCTTGTAATTACGTTTTTTTGCTTAATAAACTATTGGACTTAGCAAAAAGAAAAAGAAAATTCCCCACAATAGTGAAGATCATCTTTGAATGTTTCCTAAAAAGCCCTAAAAACACTAAAGACCCCTGAAAGAGCTCTGAAAAACTCTAAAAAGCTTAGAAAAACTCCAAAAAGCTCTGAAAAGCTTAAATTTAATTATACTCTGTAGCACTGGGATCTACCAGCTAAGAGATTCGATAAATAATGATAATAACAAATTCCCTACAATAGTGAAGATCATCTTTGAATGTTTACTAAAAAGCCTTGAAAACTCTAAAAAAATCCTGAAAACTCTAAAAAGCCCTAAAATATCCAAAGAGCTCTGAAAAATCAAAAGAGCTCTGATAAACTCTAAAAATCTCTAAAAAAGGTTTAAGTTAATTATATATCGTAGCACTAGTATATACTAGCTAGGGGATTCGTTAAAGCCAACTGAAAGTAACTTAATTCTTTATAAAGAAACATACTAAAAAATTCCCTACAATAGTGAAGATCATCTTTGAATATATCTTAAAAATCCCTAAAAACACTAAAGACCCCTGAAAGAGCTCTAAAAAACTCTAAAAATCTCAGAAAAACTCCAAAAAGCTCTGAAAATCTTAAATTTAATTATACTCCAAGAAGTCTACCAGCTAGAGGATTCGTTAAAAAATGAACTAACCAATTCTCAACTATAGTGAAGATCAACTTTGAATATTTCCTAAAAAGCCTTGAAAACTATATAAAACCCTGAAAACTCTAAAAAGCCCTAAAAAAATCAAAAGAGCACTGGAAAACTCTAAAAAGCTTTGAAAAAACTTTAAGTTAATTATATTTCGTAGCACTAGTATATACTAGCTAGGGGATTCGTTAAAGCCAAATGAAAGTAACTTAATTCTTTATAAAGAATGATACTAAAAAATTCCCTACAATAGTGAAGATCATCTTTGAATGTATCTTAAAATTCCCTAAAAACACTAAAGAGCACTAAAAGAGCTCTAAAAAACTCTAAAAAGCTCAGAAAATCTTAAATTTAATTATACTCCAAGAAGCTTTGGAATCTACCAGCTAGGAGATTCTTCAAAGAATGATACTAACAAATTCCCAACTATAGTGACGATCATCTTTGAATGTTTCCTAAAAATCCTTGAAACTTTATAAAACTCTGAAAATCTAAAGAGTCCTAAAAAAATCTAAAGAGCCATGAAAAAACTAAAGAGCTCTGAAAAACTGTAAGAAGCTCTGAAAACTTCTAAGAAGCTCTAAAAAGCTTTAATTTAATTATATCCCGTAGCACTGGTATCTACCACCGAGGGGATTCGATAAAGAATGATACTAACAAATTCCCTACTATAGTGACGATCATCATTGAATGTTTCCTATAAAGCTTTGAAAACTTTATAAAACCCTGAAAATCTAAAAAGTCCTAAAAAAATCTAAAGAGCCATGAAAAAACTAAAGAGCTCTGAAAAACTCTAAGAAGCTCTGACAAACTCTAAGAAGCTCCGAAAACCTCTAAAAAGCTCTGAAAAGCTTAATTTAATTATATCCCGTAGCACTGGTATCTACCAGCGAGGGATTCGTTAAAGAATAATACTAAAAAATTCCCAACTATAGTGAAGATCATCATTGAATGTTTCCTATAAAGCTTTGAAAACTTTTTAAAACCCTGAAAATCTAAAAAGTACTAAAAAAATCTAAAGAGCCATGAAAAAACTAAAAAGCTCTGAAAAACTCTAAGAAGCTCCGAAAAACTCTAAGAAGCTCTGAAAACCTCTAAAAAGCTCTGAAAAGCTTTAATTTAATTATATCCCGTAGCACTGGTATCTACCAGCGAGGGGAAGCATTTAAGAATGATACTAACAAATTCCAAACAATAGTGAAGATCATCTTTGAATTTTCCTAAAAAGTCTTGAAAACTTTATAAAACCCTGAAAATTTAAAAAAAAAATCCTAAAAAAATCTAAAGAGCCATGAAAAAACTAAAGAGCTCTGAAAAACTCTAAGAAGCTCTGGAAAGCTTTTATTTAATTATATCTCGTAGCACTGGTAACTACCATCTAGGGGATTCGTTAAAAAATGATACTAACAAATTCTCAACTATAGTGAAGATCATCTTTGAATGTTTCCTAAAAAGCCTTGAAAACTTTATAAAACCCTGAAAACTCTAAAAAGCCCTAAAAAAATTTAAAGAGCCCTGAAAAAACTAAAGAGCTCTGAAAACTCTAAAAAGCTCTGAAAACCTATATCCCGTAACACTGAGATCTACCAGCTACAGGATTTGTTAAAGAATGTAATATGATATTTTACTCCTCCTTAGTCTATGCTTTCACTCTTTCGTTAGATAAACGTTTAAGCACAATTGTTCTTTTCCTTAGTGATACCAATCAATATAAAATCAATACCAATATCACTTGTTTACTCCATATATTTCTCCCCCTTTTTGTCACAAAATGACAAAGAAACGAAAAAATAAAGGACAACACGAAAAGAATCTTACAAATCTCAAAATAGACTTGCAAACCTATAGAGTTAAGCACGAGGGTTCCACACACCATTTTTGATTACCAATATCAAAACCGAAACTACAAAGTAATTTGTTTTGATATGCTATCAAGGAAACAATTGCCCGAAGCAATTTTCCCAATTTAGTTTAGCAAACCAAAAATCAACTAAGCACCTTAGGTTTTGCTAAACTAAATTGGAAAAATTGTTTCGGGCAATTTTTTCCTTGGTAACATACCAGAATTTTTGATTTTTCTCTCTCCTAACTTTGCTCTGGTGATTTTAGGGTTTTTACATTTTTTCAAAAAAAAAATTCACGCGCCTCATCTTTGGATCATCTTTTTGGGTGATTCGAGATGGGAGATGCTTCTCAATTGAGAACTCTCACTTATGCTGATCAAGTGAAAGGAAAAAAGCAGCTACCAACTACATTGATCAATCTCAGTCTGTTACCTAAACCTACGTTGAAGGATGGAAAACCAGCTGTGGTTCTTCCCGAATCTTTTTACCTTGAGGGTTGTGATATTTGGAAGTTCAGCCTTATTGGACGCCTAGATTTGAAAGGGATTAATTTCCAAGATGTGAAGAACGACCTTGAACTTCAATGGCAGCTAGGTCAGGGTGCGGTCCAGTTTATTCCCATGAGTAGGGGTTTCTTCACCATCAAGATACAATCGCAAGATGCAAAAGACAAACTATTGAACGCTGAAGCCTGGTTTTTTGGCCAGCAAAAACTTAACCTAATTGAGTGGTTCCCTGGTTTTGACGCTGAAAAACAAAGAACATCTCATGCTTCGGTGTGGTTTACCTTCCCAGGATTACCATTAGAATTCTGGACTAAAAAATCTTTGTTGTCCATGGTAAATCTTTAGGTACTCCAATTGTTGTGGATAGACGCACGCTTGCTCATGAATATGGCCATTTTGCGTCAGTTTTGGTTGATATTGACTTCGCAGAGGCAGCTACGAGATGCTATTCATGTCACGGTGGGAGGTTTGGATTTTTGGCAATCCGTAGAGATTCAAAAGATGACAAAATATTGCTCCAAATGCAAACTCATTGGCCATAAGACCAGGAGTGCAGAAAACAGCCAAAAGTTAATCAAGAGCGACTTGTTGTTAGTAACAATGTTATGAAAAACAATGTTGTTCAACCTAATAATGTTCAGCCTGATGTTCATAATGTTGCGCAACCTGGTGGTGAATGGCACGTTGCACAGCGTAAGAAAAAGGGCAAGAAGAAGGGGAATAATTCTGGTGTTCATGAGGTTGTTCGTACCAATGGTGATGGGGAATTTGATCGGGAGTTTGTTGCTCAGCTGCTGAATGCTAAGCAGTTGGAGGTTAATATGGCAAGGGCCAAAGCTGACTTTGAAACTGCCTATGTTGAATTGGCAAGAACTAAGCATACGCAGGCTTCAAATTCAGCCTTAGTTAACTATGGAATAGTGGGTGAAACTGCTCCTTTAACTAAGACAGGTTTAGTTGCAACTAGGATTCCTAAACCTGTTAGGCCACCTTCGACTCCTTTTTGTGATCAACTAATGGCTGGTGAGTTTTTACTTAATAAAAACAAGTTTGATGCTCTTAATTTTTTCCCGGATGTGGCTGAGAGCTCAGCTGATGCCAAGTTCAGGGCTGAACAATAAGCTCACAGAGAACGCATTAAAAGCTTGCAGAAAGTGGTAAATAATACGGCTGGAAAGAATTCCAATCTGGAAGCTATTTCCGAATCTGAATCTAAGTTGGGTTTGGAAAATTCAAACTTAAGAAACCGTGTTGAAAGAGGTAATTCACCAAGAATAAATACTGGGGCTCCTTCTCAGTCAGTTAGTAACTCCTCCAAAAAAGGTTTTTAATGCGTGTTCTTTATTGGAACATAAATGGCATTGCACGCCATACTGCAAGGTGCAAGTTACAAGAGTTACTTAAGGAAAATAAACCGGATATCTTTTGCATTGCTGAGCCAAAAGTACATTGTACATTTAGCTTTATGCAAGGGTTATTTGTGGATGGTTACAAAAAAGATATTATTCATAATTCTGATGGTTCTTCTAAAGCAAACATCTGGATTTTTTGGTCGAATGACATAACAATGCCTATAGTTGTGAATACTAGTAGGCAAGCTATTACTATTGAAACAGAGGGTGTGTTGGTATCTTTTGTTCATGCAAGCTGTTTTCAAGTCCCTCGAAGAAGATTATGGCAGCAACTCACTTCTGTAGACTCCGTGGTTGGTGATGGGTGATTTTAATTATGTGTTGCGTAATGATGAGAAAAAAGGTGGTCGTGAACCGCGGACTTCAGTCATTAATGATTTTAGTGATTGGATGGATGACAATGATCTCTTTGAAGCTGATTTTTTGGGTTCAAAGTTCACGTGGGCTAATGGGCAAACTGGTGTGCGTAGAATTCTTTGCAAGCTGGACAGAGCTATTATTAATGAGGCGTGGCTTAATATGTTTGAGAATTGGAGGTGTAAATCTCTTCCTCGTGAAGTTTCCGACCATTCTCCTCTTATTGGTTTTCTTGTTGTCAACTCAAGACCAAAAAGAGCTCCTTTTAGAGTGCAAAAAATGTGGTTTTCTCACCCTGATTTCATGCGCATGGTTATGGAGAGTTGGAATGCTCCAGTGTCTGGTTCTCCTGCTTTTATTTTTCCTTTCAAACTCAAGAGATTGAAGGCGGCTATGAAAGATTGGAATTTCCGGGTTTTTTGGAAATGTTTATGCGAAGCTCAATCAGGCTAAGTTGACTATGGAAGTTGTTCTTCGTATTTCTGATGAAGATCCGGAAGATGTTACTAAGCTGAATTATGCCAAAGAAGCTTCAGTGACTCTTCAAGAGATTCGTTCTCAACATTCCACTATGTTGAAACAGAAGTCGAGAAATAAATGGCTCACGGATGGTGCTAGCAATACTTCTTTTTTTCATACCAATATTCGAATTCGCAGGAGTAGTAATATGATTTCGGAATTGGTAGATGAGAGTGGGAATATTCTCACGGATTATGACCAAATTAGAGATCATGCGGTTTCTTTTTTCGAGTCTAAATTTAATGGTGCTGAATTACCAATTGATGAGGATTTATTTAATTATAATCATAACATTATCTCTTCCGAAGATAGTCAGAGAATGGATGAAATTCCTACTATGGAGGAGATAAAGGCTGCTGTTTTTGATCTTGGAGCGGATAGTGCTCCTGGCCCTGACGGTTTCTCTGGTTGTTTTATAGGCATTGTTGGGATGTGATACAACAAGACCTTTACAACGCTATTTCCTTTTCTTTGGCGAGAAAAAATAATCCCTCAAGGTACCAACTCTAGTCTTTTGATTTTATTATCCAAGGTTAGAGGAGCCAACACTCTTCGTAACTTTAGGCCCATTGGTCTTAGTAATTTTTTCTTTAAAATTTTTACTAAGATTTTAGCTACAAGACTGGGTAGTGTACTTGATAATCTTGTCTCGGGGGAACAAGTTGCTTTCATGAAGGGGAGAAACATTCATGAAAACATCAGTGTGGCATCGGAGATGGTTAATGAGCTTAAAATTAAGCGTAAAGATGGCAATTTGGGTCTAAAGCTTGACATCACCCAAGTTTTCGACACGGTGAGTTGGTCTTTCATTTTGGAAGTTTTTCGGAGGTATGGTTTTTCTCAAAATTGGTGTTCTTGGATCCTGTCGATTCTTAACTCGGCTCGTATTTCTATTCTTCTTAATGGTAGTCCGGAGGGTTTTTTCAAGATTAATAGAGGCCTAAGGCAAGGTGATCCTTTATCGCCTCTTATCTTTGTTTTGATAGAGGATGTGCTTAGCATAAATCTGTCAAAGTTATTTATTGAGAAGAAGATGACACCAATGCTTTCAAAAAAGAAAAAAGGTATTTCTCCTACTCATCTTTTCTTTGCGGATGACATAATGATTTTTTGTAAAGGCAGCATGAAGAGTTTGCATAATCTTCTTGGGCTTCGGGTCAAACAGTTTGTCGTCAAAAGAGTAAGGTTTACTTTGGTGGTGGTTCTTTGAGTCCCTGTAGAACCATAACAAATTTACTTGGTATGGAGGTTTCTTCTTTTCCTGACAGGTATCTAGGTGTTCAAATCATGCCCGGGGCTGTTAAATATCGTCATATTAGCAATGTGATTGATAAAATTAAGAACCAGCTTACTGTTTGGAAAGGAAAAATGCTTTATTTTCAAGACAGAATTGTGCTCATTAATTCAGTGATTGCTAGCTATTCCATTCACAATATGGCAGTGTATAAATGGCCTAAGAAAGAAGTTCATCCAACAAGCTAAGAGGGTGATCCGCAATTTTCTTTGGTCTGAAGATGTTGAAGTTGCAAGGAAGTGTGATAGACACATTTTTTGTGTCTGAATTGTCCTCAGTGTTGGTATTGTTGGAACTCGATTTTTGTACTAATATTGTGTTTTTATGTATTTTTAGGTATTTTTGGAAATAAATATTTTTTGGAAAAATCGGCTCGAAAAGTTGCGCGGAACACCCCCGGAGGACATTTGCTATTCGGACTCCCACTTTGGATAAGGGGTAACCTAATTACTAAGGGCACCTCAGTTGGGCACCTGCTATTCGCACCCCTGGTTTGGTTGGGGGGACACCATCTTCATCGTTCAAATTCCAGTTTTGGCGGGAAAGTCTTGCAGGCAACTGGCAGAATTATGGATCACCTTTTGGACGTGATTTCATGAGACTCAATGGCTGATTTTTGTTGGATGGGTTTAATTCAGATGGACAAGGATGGTATGGGCTTTGGAATCAGCGAAAATTGGCTGGATGATCCATTCGGAGCAAGACAGTGGAGTGTGATATTCTCGGGATTTTTCCGAGTTAATTTTGGAGATTCTGCGTGTGACTGGGGGGAGTTTAAATCGTGTTGATTGTTTACTGAGTGTGTTGGCAGCATGTTAGGATAGTGTCGACACCAGCAGAGCGCATGCAGAGATTAAACAGGGAAATTATCCCGTGGAGAATAAAAATGATACGGGAATTATTTGGGAGTAATGAGAAGATATTCGAAGCCCTGTGTAGTATATATAGAGTGTTGGAGTATCAGAGAAGGGGACGGAGAGTTTGGGGCCAAAAGATAGAGTGGAAAGTGAAGAAAAATCAGAGTTGCAGAGCTCGTCTCTGCTGCTGCCATTGAAGACGAAGAACACGAAGAACAGATCGCCAAAGACGATCGTTCTTCAACGATGTCAACGACAGAGAGTGTGGGTCGTAGTTAAGAAGGCAATCGTTTTTGAACAATGCAACAACACATCATATTATCGTTCTCTGTAACAGTTTGGTTTGTAACAAATATAATTGTTACAAACCCGGTTTTCAATATTCATTCCATTTTCACCTCTTGTAAACACTTTTTGAGCAATGAAAAATTATTCTGAGTGTGTTTCCAATATGCGGAGCTAGAACCCATCACTGGGACGACGGAGGAAGCAACTTTTCATGATTGTGGTAAATGAATTAATTCTTTATATGACTTTTTTGCATAGATTTAATTGTTTTATGATTTCTATTAATTATCTGTTATTTTGTCTGATGTCGCATGCTTAGTTTAAATTACTTTTGATGCGTCATGCTTACGATTTCTGAGATAATGTTTTATGAAATCTATTTTTGGCAAGGAATTAGAGTCACAACTTCTTTTGTTTGAGCTATATTGTCTCGAGTTAATGACTGAACCACAAGAATATGAAAAGTAGTGAAATCCTGAGTCCTAGTAACTCTTCATCCTGTGACAATATTTGTATATATTTTTCTTTTATTAATTCTTAAAAATCAATCTCGTCAAGTCCGAGTGAACGACAACCCTTATTACTACAACATCATTGAAAATAACCATCAATTTTTGGCGCCGCCGACGCGAACTTGTGTATAGATTTGTTTTTAGGTTTTATTTTTATTTTTATTATTTTTGTTCTTTTTTACGCCTTTTGGTATTTCTTTTTTGTTTTCAGATTTGGAACTGAGCTTAAGAAAAAAAAGGAGAAAGCGCTGAAAACAAAAGCAAAGCCAAAGAAGGAAAGAAAAGAGGAATCCAAAAGGAGTGAAGAAGAAGATTTTGTATATTGTTATTATTATCATTATTTTTTTATTTTTTTTAGAAACTGTAATTAGGTAATTATTTTTGTAATCTTTTATTTTTGGATAATTTTATTTTCTTTATTTTTGGACATTGAACATTGGACATTTTTTTTAAAACCCTAAGGAAGGGTTATTTAAATATAAACTGCACAGGGAAGGACGACGATTACGATATCGTCTCGGCCCCTCGGGTTCGTACACGACATAGGAGTCGTGGCCTCGAGTCGACTTCAACGGTTCATCCCCGTCTGGAACGGGAGGTAAGAATTCTAAACACCCGCGAATCTCCTGTCAGCGGGTTTACTGGATGATTTCGTGTGAATATATGTCGAGGAACTGAATCCGCTGCTTTAAATTCCTAGTAAAGGGCAAGGACTGGCCATACAAGATAAGGGTTCGGATTTCATCACCGTTCTCTTCTTGCCCGCCTTAGGAAAACGAAACCAAACACGAACCTAAGCCTAAAATTTTGAATAGAACGAGACCGATAGGGTAACGAGCTTAATAGGAAAGTCATTCGAAAAATATTGGTTACTCTTTAAGCATACTTCGAAGTTCATGATGGTTTCGTAAGTTGAATGCGTGACTCGCGCCGCCTTGTAATGCGGTGAGGCCTTGGGTATCAAAGCTCCATGCAGCTTCCCTCGCCTCTATTCAACTTACTTAAACTCCGGATTGATTCCGAGAGGGGTTTGCTCAGTTGTAACGAATTCCCTTTCGAAGGATTAGAAGATGGTCTAGAAACAATCTAAGTGGAGCCATCATGCTTTTGTTTGCTAGAAATCGTAGGTTTGTTTTGGTCGAGTCAGCCTTGTTTTGTTTGTGTTTGTGTAGAATTCCCTTGCAGTTAGGATGTCAAACTGGTATTATAATAGCCATCACAATGAATATGAATATCCAACTGAACATTATGGACATCACTCTTTTTATGACCATAGTGTGAATAGTGGTTGGGAACGCCAACCTTTGGAAGGTTATGGGTCATACCATGGTGAGCCCAATTACTATCCACATGTGCATTGGTCATTCGAGCAAGAAGATTATAGTAATAGTTCTTCGTCTCTAGAGGATACAATCAAACTTTTGAAAAGTAGTCCTTATTATGATCCTTCTGTTCCTCTTCCTTCTCTAGAAGAGTCCCTCAGGGGTTTAGCTGAGTCGACACAAAAGTTAGCTGAATCAACATGTAAGTTAGCTGAGGTAAATAACGTAGTTATGGACGAAAGGACTGCAACAACGACTGAATCTTTAGAAGATATCCTCAATAGATTAACTCAAAACTTAGATCCAACACTAAGGGAACTTTGTTTGGAGGAGACCCTTGAGAGGATAGCTGAGTCGACACGTAGACTTGAGTTAGAGACGAATGAAAGTATTGCTCGAAATAACTTGAATTTCCAATATAGTGTATCCAATAATACCTTTGAGAATGAAGATAGTTATTCACATAATCAAGATGATGAGGTTAGAATTGGTAACACTACTTGTTTAGATGAGGTTCAACCATTTTCATGTTATTATAATAATGATTATGATGAGGATAGTGTTGATGAAGAATTTGAAATAAATAGGCATAGTGATCAGAATTTGCTACTCCAATTGAGCTTTATAATAATAGAGTTATTTCGGTTGGATCCTAATAATTTTAACAATTATTCACCCATTCAAAAGGATGAGGATTTGACTAGAGATCTTTTGTTTTAGACGATGTAGTATTTCCTGTTTACGAAGTCGATAATGGTTTAGAGGAACGAGTTTATCCTGAGAATATTATTTTAGAGTCTAACGATTTAAAAACAATAGTCTTAGACGAAGAAGATGTACTCGTAGAGCTTTTAAATATGAGTGAGGATGCATCACCTGAGTATAATCTACATGAAGCAAATGACCATTTTCAGGATTTTGATGATCTAGAAATTAGGAAATTGTAGCTAGTCTATCTAGAGACACCCAAAATTCTAAGTTTGGGGGTGATTATCATTCTCCTTGTGCCTTACCTTTAGCTCTTACAGAGATCCCTCACTTGGGACTTGATATACGTGCCTCAACCATTGTGCCAGATTACCTTCATGCTAGCTCTCCCGAACCTAATAATGTCCAGGAAGAAGTTCAGTTGTTAGAAACCCATCCTCTAGTTGATGTGGTTAACTTGAGGCTATGATACCAAAATTGACTTTGTTTTCCCACCAAAAACTTTTCTTTCAATTGTGGGAACATATGAGTTACAAATGTGTCGATTATTAAGTTTTGAGACTAAACCTAATTACTTTAGGAGATTAGGGTCGACACATTTTTCTATGAATGACCACCACCGTGGTCAATCGTGTGAGTCAAATCTGATTGACTTAGAGGATCCCCGATTATTCGGAGTTAATGTTATGTGCTTCTAAGTTCTTATTCGAGTTTTCCGGACTCTAGGACCCGAGCATTCGGATCTAACTTTTGAGGAAATGCAACCCATGAAAATAAGTTATCTAGACCCGAGTTATAGAACCCGAACCTAAACCCACACTATTTGTAGTTGTCTTAAACAGGAAACTAGACAAGGGTGTGCTTTATTTGCTAATTTTCTTGGGATGTTGTAGATTCATTTTACTTGTGATAGCCCTATTCGGTTTTGGTGATCCGCAGATTATTAGGCTATTACTTTATGATTCTATGAGGTGACTAATTCCTTATGATGTCTGGCTGAAGACTTTAAACTTAACACTTCTTGGGAGGTAACCCATGCTCATGAAACACGGTAATATCTTTCCTTAACTCTTTTGCTTCAAATGATAACAATTTCTCATTGTTCATGCTTTTAATTTCATCTTTAGAACATTGAGGACAATGTTAGATTTAAGTTTGGGGGTATGGGAGAAACTTTTTAGTTGC
This sequence comes from Papaver armeniacum, assembly GCA_023531295.1. Lineage (NCBI taxonomy): Eukaryota > Viridiplantae > Streptophyta > Magnoliopsida > Ranunculales > Papaveraceae > Papaver > Papaver armeniacum. The sequence continues at coordinate 143,289 of JAJJWW010003267.1, forward strand.
AGTATTAATAAATAAACTCCAGAGCCTAGAAATTTAAGTTTATTAAGGTCGGCACTAACCAATCTAAGTGGATGGAAGCATTTTGGTTGTAGGAGTTGAGGAACCAATCTGATTAGATGGAAACGTCTAGAAGAGTCTATTCATAAAAGCACAGAGCTCAGGTGTTAGAAAAGAAAACATGATAGTTTCGCCATATCCTCGTGATGGAAACATCGAAAGAATCCTGATCACTTCTTTTTCTTTTTCTTTTTACCATTGCTAGGGTGAAATAGAGTGACTGAGATGAAAAAAAAAAAAAAAATTGAGACCAGACCATCAGACCAAACGGAATAAATTCAATAAAGTCGACCACTAGAACCCTTGTATATGCCAGTTGTGTTGACCTAGAGTTAGGATTATCGACCACTGGTTCCCTTGTATATGCCAGTGTGTTGATATTAGTCCAAACCAGTATCTCAGTCCATTAGGATAGGTTCACCTTAGTCAACATCATCCACGCTTTTCTCTACATCCATCTTCTTAATCTTTCCATGTGATTGGTTGACTCCGGTTTATGATCTCTGTCACTTTATATGAATTTTAGTATGCTTGAGTACAAACTTGTGTACAGCAATTGGAATTTCGCATCGGGGTACTTCCTCCTGTAGTCAATAAGTATGCCAACCAAGGAGATTCTTTAGTGCCTTCCAAGGTTCTGCGTAGATAGCTAGGGTCTAGAGTAAAGGTTTTGTGGGTACACCTCTGGTAAACCCTTCGGAGACAACACTCCGCCACTAGGGCCACCTAGGGGTTCAAATGATTTTTATTTTCTAGAATAAATTTGCTCGAGGACTAGCAAATAATAAGTTTGGGGTATTTGATAGACACATTTTTTGTGTCCGAATTGTCCTCGTGTTGGTATTGTTGGAACTCGATTTTTGTACTAATATTGTGTTTTTAGGTATTTTTGGAAATAAATATTTTTTGGAAAAATCGGCCCGAAAAGTTGCGCGGAACACCCCCGGAGGACATTTGCTATTCGGACTCCCACTTTGGATAAGGGTAACCCAATTACTAAGGGGCGCCTCAGTTGGGCACCTGCTATTCGCACCCCTGGTTTGGTTAGGGGACACCATCTTCATCGTTCAAATTCCGGTTTGGCGGGGAAAGTCTTGGGTGCAACTGGAATTATGGATCACCTTTTGGACGTGATTTCATGAGACTCAATGGCTGATTTTTGTTGGATGGGTTTAATTCAAATTTTGGACGGGGATGGTATGGGCTTTGGAATCAGCTAAAATTGGTGGATGATCCATTCGGAGCAAGACAGTGGAGTGTGATATTCTCGGGATTTTTCCGAGTTAATTTTGGAGATTCTCGTGTGATCGGGGGAGTTTAAATCGTGTTGATTGTTTAATCGAGTGTGTTGGCGAGCATGTTAGGATAGTGTCGACACCAGCAGAGCGCATGCACAGAGATTAAACAGGAAATTATCCCGTGGAGAATAAAAATGATACGGGAATTATTTGGGAGTAATGAGAAGATATTCAAGCCCCGTGTAGTATATATAGAGTGTTGGAGTATCGGAGAAGGGGACAGGAGAGTTTGGGGCCAAAAGATAGAGTGGAAAGTGAAGAAAATCGAGTTGCGAGCTCGTCTCTGCTCTGCCATTGAAGACGAAGAACACGAAGAACAGATGCCAAAGACGATCGTTCTTCAACAATGTCAACGACAGAGAGCCGTGGGTCGTAGTTAAGAAGGCAATCGTTTTTTGAACAGTGCAAAGAACACATCATATTATCGTTCTACCTCAGTTTGGTTTGTAACAAATATAATTGTTACAAACCCGGTTTTCAATATTCATTCCATTTTCACCTCTTGTAAACACTTTTTGAGCAATGAAAAATTATTCGAGTGTGTTTCCAATATGTTGAGCTAGAACCCATCTTTGGGACGACGGAGGAAGCAACTTTTCATGATTGTGGTAAATGAATTAATTCTTTACATGACTTTTTTGCATAGATTTAATTGTTTTATGATTTCTATTAATTATCTCGTTATTTTTGTCCGATGTCGCATGCTTAGTTTAAATTACTTTTGATCGTCATGCTTACGATTTCTGAGATAATGTTTTATGAAATCTATTTTTGGCAAGGAATTAGAGTCACAACTTCTTTTGTTTGAGCTATATTGTCTCGAGTTAATGACTGACCCACAAGAATATGAAAAGTAGTGAAATCCTGAGTCCTAGTAACTCTTCATCCTGTGACAATATTTGTATATATTTTTCTTTTATTAATTCTTAAAATCAATCTCGTCAAGTCCGAGTGAACGACAACCCTTATTACTACAACATCATTGAAAATAACCATCAAAGTGTGTGGTTGGTTTTCCTAAGGTTTGTTGCCCTTTAAAAGAAGGTGGTCTGGTATTACCAGCATGGTTGTCACTAACAAGGCGCTTCTTATGAAGTTATGGTGGAACATTCGTTCTTCCAACAAAAAATGGGCAAGGTTCTTATGGGCAAAATATACTCCCTTGGTCGCATAAAGCATTATGGTGTGAACTCTTCGATTCTTCCGAGCATTAGATTAGTTCATTCCATTGTTGACAAGAATACCAAAGTTATTCTAGGGGACGGGAGGAATACATCTATTTATTTTGATGTGTGGTATGGTAATGAATGTATTGCGGATATGCTAGGTGAATATGATCTGGATGGCACGGTCATGGTTAGTGAAATTATTGCTAATAATTCTTGGCAGTTGTAGGGAGTACATGTTCAGAATCTGATCAGGGCTGGAGTGGACTTAAACAACTTGCCAATGCTTCAAGGAGGGGCTGATTGCAGGGTTTGGATGCCTGAATTGAAAGGAAACTTCACGGTCTCTTCAGCTAAGGAATTGGAGCGAAAGAAGTATGCAACTTCAGATGTTTATGGAATGTTGTGGAGACGTGCAATTCATCCTAAGCTTGCTGCACAGAATTGGAAGATTGTGAGGGAAGCTTGTGCGACTCAAGACAAGCTGAAGAACAGATTCAAAACTGAAATAGCCAACAGATGCTATCTTTGCAAGATGGACGAAGAATCGCTAGAGAATATTTTGTGGAGCTGTTCGTTTGCTTCTCAAATTTGGCAGTGGTGCCCAGGTTTGTTCAATTTGCAGCCCCATTATGATTTGGTTACTTTTTATGAATCTGCCAAAGGAAGGAGTAGAATTGTTAAGGATTTATGGCTGCTAACCAACCTTGTTATTCGTTCGGAGCTGTGGAATACAAGAAATATGGATTGTTTTCAAAACATATCTGTTAGTATTCAATTTTTAAAACAGCGAGTGTTTCATTTGATTCATAATTATGCTGTGCGTTTGAAGAGTTTTATGCACAATACTACAGCAGATTTAGAGATTTTGAACTGTTTCCGAGTTCGTCATAGACAAGTAAAAAGTGTGCAGCCTGTTGAATGTATTTGGGAGCCGCCAAACAGTGATGAACTTGTTTTGTGTTGTGATGGTGCTGCCAAGGGGAACCCTGGTATTGCTGGTGCGGGTGTTGTAGTACGTGATCATGATTGTAATTTTGTTGGAGCCATGAGCATTGGATTGGGGACAACAAATAACTTTTTGGCAGAATTATATGGTGTTATAGTTGGTTTAGAATGGGCAAGGAAATGGGAAGTCCGTAAAGTTCTGGTGCGTTCAGATTCTATGGTGCAATTTTGGCCTTTGAGAACTCTAATGTGCCTTGGTTTGCTAGGAAAAGATGGCGTAAGATTCAAGACAACTATGATTTGATTCGTTTTGTCCACACTTATCGTGAAGCAAATTTTTCAGCAGATTCCATGGCAAAAAGAGGTTGTCTGCTAAGGAATGGTGAAGGATGAATTATGATGAGAGACCTAATTTTCTAAGAAAATTAGAATATCCAAATGTCTCTTATTTTATATTTAAATAGTTTATAAGTTTTTGGGGTCTTTTGACCTCTTTTCTTGTAAACTTTTGTAAATATTTGCTATTCATCAATACAATTTTGGACTTACCAAAAAAAAAAACTAAGCACCTTAGTCCTTTGCTAAACCGATTGTACAAATACAATCGCTTCATTCGATAAGACCAAAATAAAGATAACTCTATTTTTCTCATCAGGTTCTAATTATCCATATAACTTAGACCTTTAAATTTTAAACAAGACAAGTACTAGGGTTAGTTAACTAGCATTTCTTGTTAAGACATTCGATTAGACTTGAATAACCGAAACCTCCACTTTGATAAGTTTAACTAAGATAAACTTAGCTTCTGTTATCCGGAATCGAATTGGACTAAACAATCCACTACGTAAACCTTTTTCTTTCGTTAAGCCATAAATAATTCATACAAACCAAATAAATCAACTTGCATAATTATTCACCTCAACCGGAAGCAATTGAAACAACATAGACGTTATAGCACCACAATTGCACCGAAATTTTGTAAGCCTAAATAATTGATACCACACAATAAAGCAAGATAATAATAGTTTTTCTTAACCGGAACCAATTGAATCACACACACATCCATACACACATAATGGAATAAAACATCAATTGTAACGAAATCTTGTTAAGCAAAAGCAAATTATATATGAAATAAAAATCAGGCTTTTCTTAAATAGGAAAACAATTAACTATCAACATTGTTACCTCCAATTTCGCATGCACTTCTCCAATATGTTTGCATCTTCTTCCAGTGAGAATTGATATCGAAATATCATTATGTTGTCATCCTTATGCAAAACAAAAGAATAACAACAACCAACCTTTACCAGAAAAAGGTTGAAAATCGGTTTTAACAATTGCAAGCAAAAGTTGAAACCGTCGAAACACATGCTTTTATGCTAAACCAAAACCGATTCAACATATTGTGACTTTTTCACATATTTTTTCTACCAGAACCCCTCATGATCCTTTGGTAAATCCTACCAACATGGGCTAGAACTTAATCCTGCTAAATCAAAAAGTCACCCAAACCATAAGGGTTCACAACATTATGAGATCGAATATCAAGGTAATAAAACCGAAATCAAACATCCCATAAACATCCATAGCAATAATAAAGCATTCAAGAACAGGTTATGTAAATCAAAAACCATCACAAGAAAAATTATAAAACAAGTAATTTTATTCATGATAGTTTTATTCAAAATAGACTTAATACAATCATTGAAAGAAACCAAAACTCGATGTCTATTGTTCAAGAGCTTAGAATCCTTCATAATCTTGAGATCTCTTGCGCTTGATAGGGATGAATCTCCTAATTCCCTAAAGCAATCCTTGATTGAAGACTAATTCCTCAACCTTGTGGAAGTTAGGTTCCTCCTCGTTTACCCTTTTGGAGAGTAAATCTAGTTGCCTGAGAATTTGAGCTTGAACAAGTAAGGACTTTTCGAGGCTACGTTTTAACATCAAAACTTCCAAATTGGTTTCGGCACAAGTTCGATCCATCTTGTAAAACTCTTTTTCATAATCGATCATGCATGATGAAGGATTCATATTCATATAAGAAGCGGATCTGTTTCCATTGAAATTGAGGTGACCGAAAGAGTCACTAGCCATTTTTTCAGCATACCTTTCTAAAACTTTTGAAGAAAGCTTTGCATAAAAATCTGATTTCTCCATGATTCCTGGTTTCAGACTGAAAATCGAAACACTCATATAATACCGAAACTTATATATTAATAGTTACTGAAAACTTGTTCATTGATTATGGAAATAAAATATTCTTTCCTTAATAGAAAAAACCGAAGTTTTTAATATTAAGGATTTTTAGGAAAGTGCGTTCCTGTGAATATCTTCATCATTCTCCCAAGTTTTGAACTATTCCACAATATACACTGAACTCATCAAACTAAGCTTGAGCACCTTATGAGTCATTGTATTTCTCCCAGATACTAAGTATCTGAATGAGACATATTAAGTTTTCCACGGTTATCAGGGAATTTCTTCTTACCTGATTTATTAAGAACTCTAATCTTTTCTGACGATGAACCAAAGTTATCATAGAATTTACTATCATCAAGATATTTAGGAATTACCTTGAATGTCGATGATCTGGAGTCGCTGTCAGTTTCCTCCTGTTCAGTTCCTTGATCTTCTTAGGTATCCACTTCTTAGTCTTCCGGTCATTCCCTTTTATGTGATGAACACCACCAGATAAGTGCTTTCGAGAATCCTTTGATTTAGAAGGATCAGGTTTACGTATGCTTTCTTCAGAAGATGATCTCATGACAAACTTTAGACCTGAGAAAGCTTTATCGGGGTTCAAATAAGAAGACCCTTCGCAATTCTTGACAACATGACCTTTGTTTCCACAATGAAAACATCGATTTCGATGACCCCGATGATATGTAGACCTCTCGATGTGAGTGGTTTATCTTGACATCCCTCACACATTTCTTTTACAAGATAAAAACTCATTTTTAGTGTTCTTATTGTCAACACTCCTTTTTTCTTTCAAAGAACAGATTGAACCAGATTTTTTGTAGCTTCCCGGAAGGATTGTGTCCAACTGGTGTTCAGACATTAAAGAACACATATCATTCTTTAGCCTTTTGACATGTTTGGAAACTGTCTTTATCTCAGAAACATATGAGATTTTTAAGGCGTTGTAATCATCTGTTGCAGTTTTTCTTAATCGCTCAGTTTTCTTTTCTTGATCAATACTTTTCCTTAGTTTTTCTTCTAAGGATTGAATCTTCGAGGAAGTAATGATCTTGAAGGAGTCTAGATCAGTTTTACATGATGAAAAATCACGTTTGAGTTGATCATTTTCAGCTTTCATATGACATAAGTCTTCAAGGAGCTTTCCTTCTCTTTTAAGTGCAAGTGTAAGCTCAGTTGCACAAGTGAGGAATTCTTCGCTTAATTCATCTAGCTGAGAAGTTACATAATCAACATCCTCAATATCATTAAGTGATTCAGAATCATTGATTGTGAGCACACGGCTTAACTTAACCTCTTCTTGAGAACACTGAGACATGTTGTCAGAAGAGTAGGTAGAGTTTGTAGAAGACATTCCTTCTAAGCATTTTTGAAAGTTAAACCTTGGACGCGTTTTACTCAATTCTTGAGATACGTTAATCGAGCCTATCTTAGGACTCATTTCTTATAGGTTGGATCGCACCAAACACATATTGTTAGATCTTTTCGTGTTTGCCTGCTCTGATACCAATTGAAAAGGCGAGGGTACCCAAATATACCTCAAGCTAAAAAAATTCCTACCTATAATGTAGTTGCGGGAAATCCCACACTACACCCCTTACTCAATTTTGCTTGACTAATCCATTGAAAGATGTGTGATCAAGAAATATTTATTAATTGATTCGATGAAATGTTTACACAAGACAATAGAATTACACTTGGAAATTAAAACTCTCTTAAACTTTCTCTCTCCTAATGACTTGCTTTTCCATTCAAAAAGATCTCTCCCTTCAATGAGACTCATTTAGCCCTTTATATAGGGTAATACATAGTGGATGACAGCTAAGCTACCCTTTATTTTCTGGAATGTCTCGCGAAGTGTCGCAAATGCACGAATATTCATTCTCGCGACACTTCTTAACCCTCGCCAGGTTTCATGTCTTCCAATTGTTTTGTTTGTCGTTATTCATCGCGTCGTTTATTTTAGCTCCCTGCGACTCCTTCGCGACACCGTCGTTTATTAGTCCCGCGAACCTTATCCGTTGCGATATTATGATCCTACATCTTGCCTCTTTTTCCTTGAATATTGCTTGAAGAGCGATTTGAAGGAAAAATTCATTGTTGTAATAATCCTTGGTTTCAATTGGTGAAGGAACGAGCGAAAGAATACTTTTCTTGAAAAGTACGTACTTGCCTCTATTCTTTTGCGAAGTTCCGAAGCTTCTTTGTAGTATATATATGAAGTTCCGTCTCCTGTATCTCCTTACATCTCTTCTCGCGAGGGAGAGAATGTCATGAGAATCAATATTTTGATTAGCCGCGACTACTTATCTTTATCTCTGCTTTAAACTCCGTACTATTACACAGATTTTGACTATTAAAGTTTTTCTTGACACGTCTCTTTCAACCGTTTATTCTCGACCGTTCGTGTCTCTTCTCGCATTAATCGCCCTCGTTTTCTCAAGAATCTTTTTGATTTTTCTATATATAGTTTTCTTTTCCTCCTCTTTTCTTCCTTTAGTTTCTCTCGCAACTCTTCTTGACTCTCTCCTTCCGCAATTTGCGCTCCCGCTCTTGTAAATCTTTTCTTCATCCCTTCTAACGCCGATCCTAATCTCCAACCTCCCGTCCATTCCCATACTGATAATGGCTTTCATTAGTCGTGCATACAAATCTTCTTTTGATGAAGTTCAACGAAGTTGCTCGAGAAGGGTTTTACTCTATCAACCATTCCCGATCAAGAATCTTCATCTATTCTTTCGCAAAGTTGTTTTCTCGATCATCAATGTGATGATCAAAAGATTATAGTCTCGCTAGGTCAGCTCCTCGCAGACTTCCCATTCCCTTATACAATCCCGAGATGCCTTTATTTTATGAAATCTTGGCCCATGAAAAATTCTCTCGGTCGTTTATCAATTAAGTGGCGATTGCATTCGCCTAATGCTTGAGTATGCGAATCGTGGTGCTGGCAAAGGATCTTTATATCCTAATACTGTTAGACACCCCGATTTCGCAGACTTGGAAATAGTCTTTGAGAAGTACACCGTAGAGAACTTTTTGAAAATTATTCAAAGTGATAAAGATGAGGAATGCGAAATCTCATTTGGGGCATTCGCTCGAAAAAGAAGGATAATGTCCCCGAGGATAAATTACTCATGCAAGATATTGACTGGCACCCGGCAACAATACTACTCTCGCCACTCCAAAGATGATAAGTGGTGGGTTGTACCCTTGATTTTAAATGGCCCTTACATCTCGGGATCGCATATTCTTCCCTGCGAATCTCGCAGATATCATCCTTGGGAATTCAAATGGCTCGATAAGGCAAAAGAAGTATGTTTTCCACTTCAAATCTTGCCCTTGCAACTTTCTTTTTATATTTGTTGAGTGTGTGAAATTTTTCAGATCGCCAAATTGAGAAGAAGCTACAAGGATAATCCGTTGAGAGTACTCGACGATACTTCGATCGCTACTGGATGAAGTAAGAAATATTTCCTTTGTTATTTGAAACAATATTGTTGCCTCTGTTTCTTATCTTTAACCGTATGCGAAGGTTGGAGTTGAAGAAGCTGTAGCGCAAGATTAAAAGTAAGGGTAAAACCGTCGTTCGCAAAGGTAAATCTTCTGCTCCATTAACTAAGAAGCGAAAGACTCAATCTTCTTCTCGCCTTAGCTCAAGCTCCGAATCTTCTGACGAGGATAACCATAATTCGAATCCCTCTCTCACTAAAGAGATTCCGTTGGCGGTTCTCCTATGGATCGGCTTATCTAGCATCTTCTCGCATTCTTTCCAAGGAATGGGAGATGCTCCCCTAGCTTTCCCTTTGCGGGACTCTCGCAAATGTGTGTAATCTTTGCTTTACTAGAGGGCAATAATTCTTTCAATGGAGCCTCTAGAATTGTGTCTCCGGACTTCTTGAACGCACTTGGGTCTTTGGTATGCATGCAGTCATATTTCCCCGTTAATTTTAAATTTTTAAATATATATGTATTAACGGTTTTTCTATCTTCTTTCATAGGTTGGAAAAACTTCTTTTGTAGTTGCCTCAGATCTCGAGAGAAGACGCAACAATCTTGAAAAGAGAAATTTACAATTGAACAAGAAGACCCAAGAGCCTGGAAGTCAAGCCGCGTCATCTCGCGATAGGATTCAAAAATTAGAAGCCGATCTGGACTCCCAAAAGGATAGAGTATCTACTCTTCAGAATTCAAATCAGCAACTTTATGGTATAGTAATTTTCAATTCTCAAACCCTTGTCACGTTATCTTTTATTTTTCTTTGTCTGACTATTATTCTCGCAGACGTATATAATCTCTCCGAAGAATCCATTCTTCTCCATTCATTTCCCGAGCCTATGAATGACGATGTCCTTCTTACTCACCTCAATCAATCTCTAAGTAGTTTCTCAAATAAAACTAACCTCCTTTCATTAAAGGATCTTCAATCCAAATATCATCTCTTAGAGATCGAACACAGATCTAGTTTAAATTTAACTAATCGCTTTAAACGAATGTACCTTGATTCCGAGAAGAAAATCAAAACTTTAAGGAAGAAAATTAGTGATCTCATAGATGAGAATGATCGCATTACTAACGAGAGGTGCACAAAGCGTTAGCGTAATTCCACAAATCTCTTCTTGGTGTGCAAGTTGAACGAGATGAACTCCTTCATCGAATACCATACTTAAAATGAGAAGAGCAAGTTCGTTCTCTTCTTGTTATTAATAGTGATGATGAATTCGCCTGGGGCTGCGAAAGTTTTAGATAATGCCGGGAATAACCTAGGTGTTGATGTTAGTCTTCATGCCGAGCATACTTCCTTGATTAAAGATATGATATCCGATAGAGAAGGTTATTTATTATACCTCATCGCTTCTTACTTCGTAGTATTGCTCGTAAATTATTAACTTGTTGTTACTTATTTGTAGAATCCGAGAAGAGACTTCAAGTTAGAATTAGAGAGCTTGAATCGAAAAAGAACAACTCGCCAGAATTTTCCAATGAGAATGAAGAACTTGAAACCGAAAAGAACAAACTCAGCAAAGAGTCTCTCCTTCGCGAGAATAAATATTTCAAATCAAGAAACAATTTCTAACGACAAAGTGGCGAATTTTAATAATGATGCCGTTCGTTTTCGCAATGGAGCCATGGAGTATGTTTGTAAGGACCACAATATCCCTCTCGCATTCATATCCCCGGCTTCTTGAAAAGGTTCCCGAGAATTTGCCTGTCTCGGACGTTTTCGATAGTGAGGCTAGCGAAGAAGAAAATTTCAGCGATGAGAATAATAGGATTGAAGAATCGGATGAAGGAGAAGAATCACCAAAGAGATAATTCTTTTGTTTTCTTTCACGCTGTAATATCATGTACATTTCGTATCTCTTTATTATAGTGTACTTCTTGGATTGTTCCCCCTTAAATTCAATCTTCACTCCCTTTTTTGGATTCTTCTTTGTAATATAATTGGCTAACATTATTGATGTATAAATCTTTCATCTGAAGATGAATAACAATATTTCATCTTTTCCATTCCCATACTTGCCTCTGTTATTTATCTTCGAGATGGAAGATTTTATTTTGTCATCATGTATTTTGTTGGATAGTAATTTCATTGTTATTGAAATGTATCGTTGCGACGAGGTCGCGGATATCTTCATAAATCAAGAATCCTACTTGTCTCGCCTTACCATTTCGGTAGTCTTTGTTTTATCTCTTCTTGTTGCAACAAGGTCGCAGTCGCCTTTACATTTTCATGCAATGACCCATTGACCTTGCCTTATCATTTTCGTGTGGTCTTCCGAGTCGACCTCCCTAATTAGAGGTCTTTCCCTCGCCACTTTTATTGCGACAAAATCGCAGGACGTCTTTACACTTGCATGTAAAGACCCATTGATCTTGCCTTATCATTTTCCAAGTATTTTTGCCTCTGCAGATGTTTTAGTTGCGGCAATATGACAAGCCTAGATATCCTTGCGAATATAAAGCCCCATGACATTGCCGGGTCGTGCGACGAAATCGCAGACGTCCGTACACTTTCGTGTAAAGACCCATTGATCTCGCCTTACCTTCGCGTTAGTATTATTGCCTCTGCAGATCATTGCACAAATATGACAAGCCTAAATTCTCTTGCGAAAACACGACCTTATGACATTTGCGTCTGTTTTGACACTCCCCCTAATGGAGAGCGTCGCCCTTATCATCTCCCTAGGTTGCCCCTTCAAGGAGGCGAAACATCGGCCATACAAGACTAGCTCCTCCCATCCGGTCTTAACAACAACTGATTGTTTTCGCACCTCTTATCCCTTATACCTATAGGGTTTATGGTTACGAGACCGCACCCTAAGTGGAGTTTTCTTGGGCGAGTGCAACATATGCCAATACTTGCCAAGAATGGCCAGGGTAGGTTCATCCATCCCGGCACTCGGCTCCAACCGTGTACCTCGGCGCCTTGAGCATACATCGACTCTAGGAAGAGACCCTCTACGCCCAACTGTGGTATAACCTTATATATATAGTTGGGAATCCAAGGTACCTCTTCCGGATAGGCTTTCATGGGCCCCAAATTTTCATGACTCAGGCTTCAGGAGCGGTGTAACCTTCCCGAGCCATGTCGAGAGATACCCCCTTATATGACGCACTTTAGGTCTTACATTTGCCTCTTACGAAATGTTATTCGCGAACTAGGGTGTACGCCATAAAGGTTCGTCCCATTCTTTTGTTCATTCATATTTGTTAAATCATTCAATCATTCATGTTTCATTATTTGCTGATATTTGTTTACGAAGTATTCGCATGGTTCTGTTTCATTTGTTGTATTTCACTTTTCTTTCTTAACCGAATTCTCATTTACTCTTGACTGCGAGATTCTCGCACATCATTACTTCAACTGCTACTTTTCCTCCTGCTTTTATTGACTATTCACTTCTTATGCCTTTTGTTCCTCATATCCTTTGCTTCTTCATTATCATAATATTCGCCTGTCTCTAGGCATTCACCTCGCGAGGTATGTTCAGTCCTTACTTCTATAGCATCCACCATTAGTTTTTCCTTTCTCTGCTCATCTCTCACATGTTGTTTCCAACCCTTTCTTTTGGCATTTCTTTCTTCGCAGCTTTCTACATCGACCTCATGACATTGTTGCGACTCCTTCCAATCTCCCTGTATAATACCAATGCCGTTTGGATGTGGAAATTTTATACATTGATGATATGTTGATGCGACCCCCAAGATTTCATGAAGCCATGGCCTCCCAATCAGCGCATTATATGGAGATTCCACGTCAACCACACGTAATAAAACATCGTTGATAATCCTTGTAGAGGTATTCTCATGTGAACCTCTCCTTTGGCTTGTTTGGTGCCATTAAAGCCATATATCTTGTATGTCGAGGGGATCAAATCCTTATCCTTTCCTCCCATCGTCTTGTAAGTATGGTAAAAAGAATATTCACCGAACTTCCGGTGTCGATTAGGATTCGGTTGATCGCCCAGCAGGTTTCTGCTTCATCATCTTCCCCATCAACTGGTTTTGGGTTAATCTCTAGTTTCACAACCAACGGGCTATCATGTGTTTCTCTTCCTTTTGGCACTTCATCTGCAGAGAAAGAAATAGTCTTCAGCTGCCACTTTTCTAATGCGTCGTTCTCGCCGGACTCATTATTTCTTTATCATTAGCATCTCTCGCAAAGACTCTCTCGAGCACGTTGTCATGAAAATCTTCGATTGTGCGATAGGAGGGACGATAGAGTTGCAATTCAAATTTTTAGCTTTTGTTCCAACTTCTATCACAAATGTTTCCTTTCCTTTCGCCGACATCATTTCGTGCATCTCTCGGTGGTGGTGGTAATGTCTCGGTCTTTTTCTTCTCCCTTTAGAAAGTGATTGACTTCCCCGATCAATCATCCTGAGAATAATTCTCTTTATGTTTCTACAATCGTTTGTTTGATGCCCATGGAAGCGATGGTAAGAACAAAACTCATGACTTCTATCGCCTGGTGGTGGTTCCATTCCCACGTTCCAAGGTGCTGGTACATTTTCCATCACAAGTATAGCTTCCCAGATCTTTTCCACACTAGCATTCAGTGGAGGCATCTTAATCTCTTCCCATACTATTCCGCGACTTCTCTGCCCTCCACGGTTATTTTGCCTTCGTCCACCGTAAGTTTCTTGCTCATGATCTAGCCTCCGAATCTTATTATTCTTTATTACGGTTGTAGTAGTTTCTTTCTCGTTCAAACTCTTCTTGATCGTGGCTTCCCATGGCTACTATCTTCCCTTGTCCCTCATCGCCTTTCCTTGCTTGCTTTGTCCTTGCGAAGTGCTCGCCATCGTATTTATGAATTGAGGCAACAAGCTTGCATTCGCAGACATTCGAGCTTGTGTTCGCGATCGGATAAGAATTCATTTCATTCGTCTTTCTTCTAAGGCAATATATTCTTCCCGTAACTCTCAGCATTCCGCCATTGTGATTGTATTTTTGATTCTAAAATTTGAATGTATAACAAGTTAGTCGCGAAGAGAGCATTCACAAATGAGAGGATGAGATATCTTTCCTCAACCCGTCCCCGCCATTTCGCTACACATGGTTCTCCATTTTATTGTCAATTGCCTTAAGCTCTCGCCAACCCTTTGTTTCAACCCGAATACATCTTCAATACCTGGTCGCGAAGAGTTATTACTTATGTATGCTCCCAGGAATGTGGCTTGTAAATGGTTAAATGATGTGATTGTGTTCCTTGGCAGACCTTCAAACCATTTTAGTGCTTCTCCTATTAGGCTTGATGCGAAATATTTGCACAGTATGGCGTCATGATTCTCCCACTGCAACATACATCTCATATAAGCCTTGATATGTTGTACCGCACAAAGTTGTTCCATCAAAGATGTTGGGTAATGCGGTAGATTGCACTTAGGAGGTATTCCTCCCATCTCGTACTTCTAGCGTGAAGGGATTCTTCGCAGCTTCTGCGATGGCTTCGTCCAATTGTTTCCTTCCTCCTCCCCTTCTATTGTTCAAGTAATCCTCTCATTTCAGCCAGCTTCTCTTAAGATTTGTTCATTTGCCTCGAGAATTTGATTCTACTTTGGTCTTTTTAGCTCGCCTCTCTCCTTCTACGCTCGTGCCTGTTTTGACCTTCTTGCTCGTTATTTTCTTCTCTCCTTCCCCGCGACGCTTTCTTACATTTTCTTTCTTCAACCCGCACGCCGTTATATCGGTTGTTCTCTCTTCTTGGGCTGTCTCTCGGCTCTCATCTGCGCCCTCTCATACTCTTCATTAATATTTCTATTGGTACGATTTTGTTCCCTCCTTCTTTCCGGTTGTCATGGTTATTCACTTTAGGATTGCCTCTTCCATCTCTTGATTTTCCATTTCTCGCTCTTATCCTTTCTCTCTCGCGAGCTAGCCGTGCTTGTTCAATGTAGTGCCTCTCAATGTCATCCTCAATCTCTCGGTTTCTTCTCAATTCTTCTCTCCGTGCAAGATTATTCTCCTTCAGCAACTGGGTCATTCGGCCCTTGGAGTTGCATGTTTCCTTGATTTTCCTATTCCGCTCATCTTGAAGATTTTCGGGCTGAGGAATATAACGATCTTCCATTTCCCTCTTCTCTCGCCATGCTCGTGCTTGGATTTTGTGTTTCTTGTTGGTTTTCTTCTTCGGTACTTTCTGTTGGTAAAACTCTCCTTCTTTCTTCCCTAATCAATCTTGAACTTGATCTCGCACTACTTCTTGATCTCCTATTTTGCAATCTCATATTTTCCATCCTCAATTCATGATTCTGTCTTGTCAAGTTTGCTCGTTCCTCTGCCTCTAGTCGCCTTTCTTCATGTATTGTTTGTCGCAATCTTTCTAACACTGCGATCTCTTCGTTCCCTGGATTCATTTCTCCATTCATTCCTTGCTCTCCTCCTCCTTGTCCATTGTTCACCAGCTGCTGCTCCTCTTCCCTCTCGTCTTCAGAATCAGACCTCCAAGTATGCACACTTACTCTATCATAATCCACAGCCGCGTTTGCTATTGGGGAGATCGGTGGCTGATTTTGATTTTCTCCATCATTTCTCATATTTATCCTTGACGATTCTCCTGTTTCATTCCTCCTTTCTCCACCAAGTCTCCCACTTCTTCTTACAATCGTTGGTTGCCCTTGTACGTTTCTTCTTCTAGCCATTTTTCTTTTTCAATGAATTCTTAAGTATCACTCCAAATCTTTTCTCTGTTAATCCAAATTCTCTCCAATTTCTACGTCAATCTCTGCTCTGTCCCTGTTTCTAGCGCATATGTAGTTGCGGGAAATCCCACACTACACCCATTACTCAGTTTTGCTTGACTAATCCATTGAAAGATGTGTGATCAAGAAATATTTATTAATTGATTCGATGAAATGTTTACACAGTACAATAGAATTACACTTGGAAATTAAAACTCTCTTAAACTTTCTCTCTCCTAATGACTTGCTTTTCCATTCAAAAAGATCTCTCCCTTCAACAGACTCATTTAGCCCTTTATATAGGGTAATACATAGTGGATGACAACTAAGCTACCCTTTATTTTCGGGAATGTCTCGCGAAGTGTCGCAAATGCACGAATATTCATTCTCGCGACACTTCTTAACCCTCGCCAGGTTTCATGTCTTCCAATTGTTTTGTTTGTCGTTATTCATCGCGTCGTTTATTTTAGCTCCCTGCGACTCCTTCGCGACACCGTCGTTTATTAGTCCCGCGAACCTTGTCCGTTGGGATATTATGATCCTACATATAAGTCCTTTCTCTGAAAATGATTGTCTATGGACTGAGTAGAGACAATACAACTAATCGGTTCACACTTCGTGTGATCGTCTATGGATACAAGATCGAGACAACACAACAACGAAGTATGTTTACTTGATACAAAGGTTCGGAATTAACCAAACACAATATGATTGCTTATCAAGTAAATAGGAATTAACGTTTGTGTAATTTACTTTAATTATAATAAAACAATTATAATGCGGAAAATATAAAGTAAATGACACAGCAAGATTTTGTTAACGAGGAAACCGCAAATGCAGAAAAATCCCGGGACCTTGTCCAGAATTGAATACTCTCAGGATTAAGCCGCTACACAAAATTAAACCAACTTCGTATAGTTGAGACCAAGCAACTAAACCAATAGTTCACCTAGTTCTATATGTATTCCCACGCCTCCAACTTATGAATAAGTCACGTACTTGGAACAATTCGTTTGGTTCGTATTCCAAACATTAAAGGAACAACAAATTTGTTCGGTATCAACTCTCTTCAACCAAGTGATGTGAGTTCGACAAAGGCTCTTCTGTTTATCTCAAATAAACTCCTTCGCCAGGTTCTTAGATCTATCTTATTCTCAACTACCGAAGTAATTGTTAAGATTTTGCAATCAATACTTTTAATCACAAAGAATTGTATTGATGTCGATCTACACAACTAATTAATCCAATCTACCACAAGGATAAACCGATTATAGTTGGATCCTCTTATACCGAAACAAGTATTGTGCACACCAAAGATTATGAACCCTAAATCAGAAATCTTTAATATCTTCTTTGTCTTCAAATCTTCTTAGATCTTCAATAAACACCTGCACACAACAACTTGAATCTCTTGTGTTCAATCACGCACATAACGGAGTCTGTTAACAGTGGATTATCACAAGATTGTCTTTAGAACTAACAACAGTCTAAAGATCCTTGTCGAAACTGCGATCTAGTTTGAGTGAATCTTATATCAGAAGAGAAGATTCGCAAGCATAAACAAACTAGGTGCAATCAAAGTTCAACCACCGTTAGTCAATCAAATCAATCGAAAACATAAAATAAACCGCAATTATCTAGTTTCCCACCAACGGTACTCGTAGAGCTTCTCAATCCCAAAGAAGAATTTAAACTGAGCGGCCGTAAGAGATTTCACCTAATTAGGTTACTCTCCTCACCGAATAGGCGGATTAGTTTGCTAGAAATGCAAACTTCAAGTATTTATAGACAAGGAAGTTTGGACACCAAGGAATTTCCAAAACCGAAAATATTCTCAAAGATATTCAATATATTCCAAATTCGGTTTCCATAATTCCTGGAAATGCTCTGTCCAAAATATTGACTGAAAATCTCTTTGGAAAATCTTTAACTAGTAAATGCACATTACTAATTCTTATTTTCTTAAAATAAAATTAAGACCTTAATTAAAAGATTCTTAACTTATTTATGTTTCGATCCTGGGATTTTTTCCTGTAGCTATTAAGGAATGACTTTGAACAATAAAAGATAAACATTACTGCATGTGTTCAAAGTGTGTCGACATCCTTACTTTGTAAGTCCTCTTTCTTACTTACAACCTTGAAACTGATTTGCCTCACTTCCAAACAACTTTAGAATTGGTTCATCTGACTTTCAAGAACTATGTGATTGACCAAGAAACACTCAATCACAAATCACGGGTTTAACGGTTCTACCAAAACAAGTTTCGGTTCTACCTCCATTTGAGTATTGTGCATAGTCACACTAGCTTTCCAAAATTCGGTTGACTAGGCACTAGGATCGGTTCCACACATATATATGGTATATAACTTATATGTGTTGCACATATCCCTAGGATCGGTTCTTCTTTGCCTAAAAACGTGTTGCACATGTCCATAGGATCGGTTCCCCTTTTCGCTACAAACTTGCTGCACTCGCACAAGGATTGATCCCCCTTTGTGATGTGTTGCACCTCTTCATAGGATCGGTTCCCTTTACCCAGATTCGGTCCTACACAATCACAAACTCGATCATACCGTCTCGGTGATTACTTAAGATCGATTTCACTAATAAAAGTCATACCAATACATAAGTCGAGGCCTTTGTGAATAGTTTTACCAAGAACACAAACAAGTTGTGAGAGGTTATACTATATCACACACATTGGATGTTCACAAGATATGAAATGAATAACAATCCCGATAACGCTTTGTCGATTTCCTTTTCGATTCATAAACAAGTTTATGAACTTACTTCCTTAAAAGACATGTAAAACATTGTTTCCGAGGATGAAATCCTCACCTCATACCCATACATAATCACAATAGCATTTAAACGATTATGTCGATATCTTATCTATAAAGTTTAATGGTTAAGCAATAAACCTCGTATTGTATTCCTTAATACTATGTCTATCTAGAGTTTTCATGCTTCGATTTCGCTTTCAATATGCACAACTTGAAAGATACGTTAGGGAATGAAACAGTTCAAGTCAAATATCACTAACCTCAAGTGGAAGGATGATGTTGTCGTTGTAGCTTCTTAATTCTTCACTTTTTCAAGTCTTCGCAATAAAGTTTCAAGTTAACCTATAATGAAGTTGACTCTAGTACATAATCAAGCGACTCGAAAATGAGTTTTGATTCACTAAAATATGACAACCAAACTTGACATACCAACGCTTGGTGGGTTCAACCGAGCAATGCTCTAATAGATTGCATAGTCTAAACAATTACTTCGGTAGTTGTTAAATAAATTGATCAAAGAACCAGACAAATGAGTTTATTGGGATAAACGGAAGAGCCTTTTGTCAAACTCATATCACTTGTTTTAAAAGAGTTGTTACCGAATAGATTTGTTGTTCCTTTTTGTTTGGAATACGAACCAAAGGAATTATTCCAAGTGCGTGACTTATTGCAAGTTGAGGCTAGGATCGAGGGAACTAGGTGAACTATAGGTTTAGTTGCTTGGTCTCAACTTGTTGATGGTGGATTTTCGTTTAAGGTTAAATTTGTAAAAAACCGAAAAAATCATGCGCTGACATCTTGTAAAAGATAAAGCCATTTATAAGTGTTGGATACTCCCTCACTTAATTCACCAAGAGTGGAGCATGTAGCAACAATCCCATTCTGTGAATACATGAAATTCCTCCAGGTTGGAGCATGTGGCAACAATCCCTTCCCTGTGAATTTCATATCAGCCTTGTATTTCCAAAGTACTCATTATCGTGTGGCATGACGACCGAGTGTTACTCTTACGTAATAACACGAACCTCCAAGCACTATAATGAAACCATGTACGAAATACCCGTGCTGGCTGATTCTCGGTGTGTTATACTAACCCGAGCCCCTCTCGGTGTGTTATACTAGCCGATTGAGCCCCTCTCGGTGTGTTATACTAGCCCGATTGAGCATCCGGACTGGCCGTAGTATCGGTCCGGATATGATTCGATCGCAGTCATCCAACTCCATAAGCATGATTGGATGACCCCGGATCAATTCCATCACCCCCAAGCAGGTATGGAATACCCACGGCCGACCCGCATGGTCGGTCATTGGCCTAGCCTGCCAAGAAACCGTTCATACCAAGCATTATGGACGGAAAACCCTAAATTAGGGTTTGCGGCATATTACATGTGTCGCAAAACAGTCTCAACCATCCATCTTTGCAGGTATAGATAGAGGGTGTAGATGTAGACTTAAAGGGCCCAGAGCATGTCAACACGATCACCGTGGGACCGCCTACACACTTGACCAATCGGTCAAGACCAACAATGTTTGGCCGTGACAAAATCATCACCCAAACAAGGAGTGGCGCACGGCTTTTGAAAGCCAAAATTAGGGTTTCAAATCATCACGTGCGTCCATCTTCTCCCGGCACGAATGGAGGGTCACAGATTAGATTAAGCAAGGGCGGTCATACCAAAGCATGACCACCGTGGGCTCATCTACCTCCTCATGCGATCGGCCAAGGCATCCCATGCCCGGCTAATCCAAAATGCCCGCCCAAACATGCGTGGTTATACTTCCCAACTTGCAACCGATCTCGACCACTCAACTTCAATTGGGATGATTTGAATGGCTTAGATCACGTTTTCATGGGATAGTCGGTATAGGCATGATCACCAGCCTCGCCATCTTCCTCGTCAAACCCATCGACCAAGACCGACCAAGATGTGTCGTCTTGAAACGCGTGCCCGAACTAGGGATCTCACGCGGTTTCCAACTCCTTTGCGGCAACGGATTTCTGCGCAAACCGATCTCAACCACTCAACTTTACCAGGTTAAATTGAGTGGCCTAGATCACGCCTCCATGGGACGGTGAGGTGTAAGGCGTGTACACCGGCATGTCGTCTACACACATGCCGGTCGGTCCTCTCCAAATCCCTTTCCATGCTTGATTTCGACCAAGGTGAAGAGTGATGCTTGGCGCACCTCTTCAAAAACCCTAATATTCATTAACGGTGGCGAGATGAGTGTCTCAAAGATCATCTCATCCGTCCAACTTAACCAGCCTTGGTTATACAACCCTGGTGGGAGTTGTTTGGCCGGTGAGGCGTCATTACCCATCACTTTACCACACTATAATGCGCACTGCATAAATACACACGATACTTCACAAGTATCGACTTCCCGAATAACATGGTTATTCAATTCAGCATTACATGCTATCTTTTGTGGATCCACGATCCACACATTCCAGAACATCAATCATGTCACAAACTGGGGATACATACTCGGGGTAATTGTATGGCGGTTTACTGGCGTGCGGCGCGGTAACGCGCCATCACAAGAATGTGTCGGGGAAGTCATGGACGGTTAGAGATGAACAGGAGAAGTGGGCAAGACGGAGGTCGACGCACAACTCCACTACTCCATCACTCCACTTCCTCCACTTCCCACGAGAGACGTGAATGAGGCTCAATAACTTGTATAAATAGGTTCTCCGCCCTATTTCAAACAACAACACAAGTTCAGACGAGACAGAAAATCAAGTGTTAATACAAAAATCGTATTCAAACACCCAGAGCTCCGCTTGCATCAACCGCAAGCCTTTGCTCACCTTTCACATTACAAGTCATAAGCAAGCCAACACCTTCACAATCTCAACACCTTCTTCGCTTCCCTCCCTAAGATCAACCCCATCTCCTTCACTTTGTGACCGAAACAAGTCCGGAACGGCCATTTCTTGGTTTAGGCCGGACTTGCAGATTGATCTCTCGAATCTACAAGCACTCACCCAGAGTGCATTTGTTTAAAGGTTTAAATTCATTCCTCATCCACACCCCAAATTACCAAATTCTGCAGGAGTAGTTTTCACCCATAAACAATTGGCGACCACGGTAGGAGGTTGATCTCTCGGTTGTAAAGTCAATCTCTTCAATACCGTTCAATCAATTCTCGAGATGGTTGGTCTTAGGACCGATTCGACAGTCTCAAATCCCGGGTAGCTCCTCCAACGGAGATACCCCCCTCCTAACGGTGTATCCGACGGCATACTCGAAGACTTCCAACATTAAGCGAACTAGCACGGCACGGGAGATTCACACAAAGAACATGGAGCTGATCAAAGAAGCGGTAAAACGGCATACTTGATCTCCTCATCAAGATGACGTGAGAAATGAGCATTCGGGGATTTCTACACAGGGACTAATTCCCCTCGGATCAACATTTAACTACGAACCAGAGACCAAGTGGATCAGAAGCGGCATCTCTAGTAGAAAGCTTGTGTGAACTCTTGCACCTCTCGAGGAATCAACGGCGAGACGTTTGCGCAATTAATAAAATAGCTCTGGATGCACACTCCGACTCCTTCTCGTCCGTAAGTCCTAGCTGCGTCGGAAATATCTCGTAAACAATGTCACATTTACGGAAGACGACATAATGGCAGAGGAAGGTCACAACCGGCCCTACATGTTACCGCGCACATCAAGGGCTCCGGTAGGTTGGTTGATCGAGAGCAAGTTTGGTCGCCCAGAAAGAGCAGGACTACCATATGATGTTTGGGAGACCATGGCTTCAGTAACAAGGTCGTTCCACCGACGTATCACCGGTGCGAAGACCCGTACTAAGCAGAAAAGTAAATCAGCATTCTGCCTTCCGTTGTGCAAGCGTACTGTAAATATGAAGGAGGATGGAAGGCTGTTCGAGGCAAAAGGTACCTCAGGGAGGATCGAGACGAAGTCTGTGCACCTTTACCCCGTGGGCTTGATCGAAGGAGGCAGGCTTGCGTCACGAGGGCCCAACGTCCACGACACTTCTCGACGAGGCGTCCATCTTTATCCAGAGTGAAGCTTTAACCACGCGTTCACACCAAAAAGGAACGCACTTTTGGCGCAAACGTGACCGAGAAGGAGAAGACAATATACCGCTGGCTGACCCAGCAGTGCACGGAGAGACATCACTGCCCGGTCTCACGCTCGGTCATGCAAACAGCGGAATCTGAAGGAATTACCGAGGCCGCCTGCGACGGCTACGAAGATGGAACCAATTCCACAGCGGCGAGCTGAGGCGGTAGCATCGGGAATGAAGAATCTCCCGGGCGTGCCACATCGGTTCGACTCACGTCGCGAGCGAACATACGAGTCTTGTTGGCTACTCAGTACCAAGATGTGTTCGCCTGGACATACGAAATGCAGTCACGGATGAAAAATTGGTCGCCCATCCTTACATGTCATACCTGGATCCAAGCAGTGATCAATCTCAGAAGCGGTCGGACATGAAGTAGAGAACAAATCGAATGAAATTCGAAGTTGCGGCTGTGGCCCCGTCGAACTATCCATCACTTTGACCTGGTTGGTAATGTGGTCCGGTAAAGAATAACGGACGGTCCAGATCTTTGCCGTGGTTCAGTTGGGAGCACCGAACAAGTGCGCCCCCAAAAGCGACACCCTTGACCTAACATCGACATGTTGGTAGACGCCCTTGTGGACACGGCATGTTCTCCTTCTTGGATGGTTACGGTGGATCTGATCGGATAAGGATGTATGAGCACGATGCGAGTAAGACATCTTTTCAGAACCCCTCTCGGCAATTTTCACTATCTTGTTATGCCATTCGGTTTAAAGAATGCGCGCATGACACCCGACGTGCTATGACGACGATCTTCCGACATGATGCGTAAACAAGTAGAAGACTATGTAGATGATATCGTGGTTAGAATCAGGCTCGATCGGATCATGCGCGTCTTACGGAAAGTATTTGAGAGGTGTCGGGAATACAGAAAGATGAATCCTTTAAAATGCGCTTTCGGTGTCTCCCTCGGGTAAGAATTTCTAGGGTTCCAAGTGGCTTGCGAAGGAATAAAGGTAGACCGCTTCCAAGACCCAGGCTATCCCCAACAAATACGCCTCCCCCAAAGCGTGAGAGGAGCTCCCGAGTTTCATGGGCAGGTGAACTACATTCGGCGTTTTATACACAGTTTAGCCCCGACTTATAGCCTCGTTCACCCGTTATTGAAGAAAGGAGCTAGCTTTGTTTGGACCGCAACCCGTGGCTTTCGAAAGATCAGCGAATCTTATCATCTCAGCTATCATAAGTCTCTATTACAAAGGGAAGCCGTGTGTCTCTGCGCAGCCCGGTGACTGCTTGCGTGGGGCTCTACACTCGCTCGGGAGGACGACGAAGTCGGCGTCCCATATACTATTTGGCCAGGAGCTATTGAGGCGGCGAACTCAGTTACCCAGAGCGGAAAAGGCGTGTTTGCGTTGATCCATTCCATTGAAGTTTAGGCATTACACCTAACATCTAATAGGGTGATATACTCGTGTAATCAGATCCACACGGTTTTTACTTTCAGCCAGGTCTGGCGGAAGGGCAGGCAGCAGCTACTCAATGTGAGGCTGGACATAACGTGTGCGTGCTATTGTCAAGGGCCAGTAGTTCACGAGGCTGGCGGCGACTGCGGAGAAGGCCTTCTGGGAGCTACATGAAGACCTCCAGGAGAATTTCAGACGTCCTGCATTTTGGAGGGAAGAAGTGTGGCTGTATTTTGATGGCTTTCTGCTACCCTACTTCCGGCAATGTTGGAAGGCTTGGGCGTGGTGTTAGTCTCTCCAAGCCGATATTTTCATATTCCTTGAGTTAGACTTCGAATGCACCCAGTGATTCGAGAGATACGAAGCTTTCCTCATAGGGCTTTCAATAGCTAAACAAGCGAGTCAGCGTGCAGGAAATGAAGTGAGCTCCCAGGCTGCGGCAAATCGGATGAACGGGTGTACGCATTGAAGGACGACCGCCTTGTCTAGGTCTGAAGCACAAAAAGTTATTAAGCTATTTGTGAAGCGTAAGCCATAATCCATGTTGGTGTGGCTCAACAGGCTCAGCTCTCAGGTCAAATGCAGCAACATTGGCTGGCGAAGTCGAAGGAAGCGGAAGAAACCACGACGAGTGAAGAGGAGAACCATGGAGTCGACATGGATAATCCTGATACAAAGACACCGGGACCGATCGTTGGCGAACTTCAGATCATTAGAAACTCAGGCTGTTCCAGCTCTGTCAAGGAAAGGTCGGTCTGAAAACCTGAGAACTTCTTAAATGCTTCATGGTATGTTGTCTTGCTCCCGAGCAGGATGGTTCTCGTCGAATGTCTTGGAGATGGCCAGAATGTAGCTTCACTGACTAAGCTGTGTTCACGATGAAATACGTGAACTGATCATTGGTAGTAACGCTTTGGCGACTCCGGCGTCACAGGCTATTGCGTAGAATGGGGCAGTCCATCTTGCCCCAGTCACATGCTCAAATTGCCAAGCAATACTTCAATCAGAAGTTTTAGTGTGAACATTGGCTGTTTGGGGGGCTAAAGGAGAACCATACATCAACTATCTTCATTGATGGGCGACTTCATGACTCAAAAGGATTGCCATCAAAGATAAAACAAAATAGCGGTTAGTATACCACAGAGAAGGGATCTCTGCAAGAGTTGGAGAATAATCTGTGCAAAGATGCACAGTACAGGTTAGAAATTCCGTCATTTTGAAGGCTTACACGAAGGGAACATGAGGGAAGAGAAGCTGTTAGCCAGTCTGTGAGAAATATTGCGGCGGAGCCATGGAGGATGACGCGACCCACTTTTGTTCAAAGCGTCCACGATTGTCAAATTCCATGGAGACCTTTTCCTGCCTTAGCCCCTTGCACTCGATGACGATGCAGTGATACATTCTCTGAAATTTAAGGGACGGTATCATCGGAAAATCGGCCATACCGCTCGAAGAACGCGATACATCATCGCACCGTGGAATACTTCACCGATAGGTAGAAGCCATCCAACTGCGAGGAACTACATGAGCAACCATTGAGGCTTCGTTAAGAACCTTAAATCATTTGTCGTTTCGGTATACTGAAAGCATATTATCCTTGTGCAGGCACTCCTTTCGCCCAGTAACGGGTACGAGAGGTGCAGGGATATGGCATCAACGGGGTTTCTCCCACCATCCCCACTTATCCTCGAGAATGGGCCCGAGTGAAAGTACCAACGAGAAGCGGCGTCAGGATCGTCGAGTCAGGCTGTACATGACGATCTGAAATAAGCATGACCGATTACCAATGGCGGCCCGAGCATCCACCAGTGTGCTTTACAAAAGCTCCCCATAGTGGATTTGTATTACTTGTTTACGGAAGCGGCGATTCTCAGCTAATCAAATCAATCGACCGAGTTACGTGATGGCTAGGGATCCATTGGGACTGAGGATGAAGCCTCCCAGCTCTCGAATAGCGGGGAGTTACATACTGCGGATTCAGGGAGAAACAAAGCGGAAGAACGTACTCGAGGTATACGAACGAATTTCGGGGCATATAACGAGGCGTGAGACCACGTATTTTGAAGTGGGAGATTTGGTCTAACGACGGCGTATCCGGCAAGACATGTACCTTGTAGAAATTCTCACCAAAAATGGGAAGGTCCCTACACGGTCACCAAGGCCTACAATACGGGTTACTACAAGATCATTAAAGTGGACGGAGGCGGGTTTGGAAACGGTCATCCAATAGAAAAGTGCTCAAGGCATATCCATGCGACCACTTCCAACTCTCTTGTGTGTCTGGCATTATTTTCATTACATGTTTGAATCATCGATTATGTTGAGTATTCGATGAAAAAAGCACATTTCACCAAATCAAAAACCAATGCGGTTTATTTCGCAAAGACGTTCAAAAACTTTTGACATAAACATGCATTAACAATAGGGAGTGCGGTTTAGAAGAAGTAGTGCAACTTATAGTTCCTTGAAACATCATCTCCGGTCTAGCGTTGATATATTTACGTTATTTTTCTTCCAAGTCTGCGGCACCTTTCACGCTACCGATTACGCGACGAGTACTCTTCCACGAATATCTTCGCGGCGGGAACAACGTTACGAGATACCATTTCGATCGAAACCTTGATGGTATCAAGGCATTTGTATGACAGGCCCGTTGAACTCCCATGGATTCGCGGTAGATACCATATTCTCCCACTTTTCGAGCTTGATTCGACGACGTTGCCGGATAGAAATACTACTCCCGTCTCGGCAATCGTGGAAGAAAGGCCGGTTCTGCGGTGACCAAAGCGACAGTGTCGGACCACGTTTCGGTTGTGATATGGCGGTACTTCCTCCATAACATTGGCAAGCCTGAACTCGCCACTTTGAGATCCACATTTTATCTAATTGTTACTGGAGGGATGTAGCATTCCGTCTGAAGCATCGAATAAAGGCCTACGTTATTCATAGATGATATACCAAGTCAGCATCTTGAGGTTAAGGGGTGAATGTGTTTGAATTTGAAGGAAAGAGGGCGTTAGTAATCATCATCAATCATAGTCACACATGTTCGGTAGGAAGTCATCTGCAGAAATGAAGGATTATTGTGATCATTATGACGAACAACGATAGTTCCCGAAAGGAAAAAGAAACAAGCAGGGTGTGATCTTCTTGACTCGGAGGACACGAGCGGGGGATTGATCATGAAGCTGGCCTTGGTGGAGTGCACGTTTAACGGAAGATCTTGGATGGTATGAAGGCGATCCCTTGTTGAGCATGATGAGAAAGCGTTTGTAGGAAAAACACGGCTGAAAAATCATAAATGGTTCAAACCTCACACACCTGCATATATCTTTGAAAACTTTAAACGTCGGCGCCGGGTCTGAGGATTGACTTAGGCCAAGTCGAGGAGCTTTCTTTTGAACCACCAGTCGAAATCGAAAGGCATTTGGATACGGCGATTGACCCGGCGGTGTGCAAGCACACGCCCGAAGTCCCGGTAAAGAAAGAATCTATTCTGACTCAAACACATAAAAAGGAGCTTAGGCTCATCAAGGCGTGGTCACGCGTATGGAGGATTGCCCACGACGGGGAAATCCTCAGGTGAACTAACTTTTATTTTGTCTCCCTTACGTTTGTATATGTCACCATCTCGTACCTACCCAGCAGCAGTATAACCATTATGTGCTAGGCGGGGACTTATTGTTGATGGTGGATTTTCATTTAAGGTTAAAATTGTAAAAACCCCCGAGAAAAATTATGCGGTGACATCTTGTAAAAAGATAAAGCCATTAATAAGTGTTGGATACTCCCTCCTTGATTCACGAAATGGAGGCGTGTAATAGCAATCCCATTACATGAATACCGCAGTATCCAGGTTGGAGCATGTAGCTTTAATCCCATATACCACTGTGAATTTCTAGCATTATGCGCAATCGGCCTTGTATTTCATTACTCATTATCGTGCGGCATGGCCGGCGAGTGTTACTCTTACGAGCAATACGAGTTTCCTCCCGAGCATTATAATGAAACCATGTACGAAATACCGTCTGGGTGACTCTCGGTGTTATACTAGCCCAGGTGAAACCCCTCTCGGTGTGTTATACCTGCTTGGATTGACATCCGTGGCCCAGTATCGGTGGATATGATCGCAGTCATCGAAATCCCACCAACATGATTGGATGACCCGAATCAAGCCCGCCACTTCAGCGGTGTCGACCTGGCCCTGCCAGGCACCGCATGGTCGGCCATTGGTAGCCGGTATGGACGGAAAACCATAAATTAGGGTTTGCGGCATATTACATGTGTCGCGAAAGCAGTCTCGAAACCATCCATCTTCGCGAGGTATAGATGGAGGGTGTGGAAATGCTGCTCAAAGGGCCGAGCATATTGACATAATCAGGGCCGCTACGCCTTGACCAGCCCAGAACCCGAGAGACCAACCATGCTTGGTCGTAACAAATTCGTGCGCCCAAACAAGGGGTGGCCGCGGCTTTGAAATCCGAGAATTAGGGTTTTGAGCATCACGACGTCCGTCTTTTCTCGACACGAATGGAGGGTCGAATTGAGTGCTTGAGTCACAGGTCCTTACCCGGCATGACCTTGGTGGACAATCAAATTCCTTTGGGTGTGGCGTATCATGCACAGGTAATTCAACGCGCCCAAACTAGCGTGGTCACACCTCTCCCAAACCACGGCTGATCTCGGCTCAGCGTCGAACTTCGCTAGGACGATTTGGATGGCTCGAGATCCACGTTTTTATGGGATGTCCGGGTATAGGCGTGAACACCCGGCCCTACCACCGTCTTCCTGCCAGGCCAAGCTCGGCCAGAGGCAGAGACCAAGATTGGTCGTGCTTTGGAAGGCGATGTGCTGAAGTTAGCGTGGCGTGCGGGCTCTTGCGACCTTTGGTTTCTTGTCACTTAATCGATCTCGAGCCACTCTGGCTTCCCTTGGGATGAATTGAGTGGGCCCGAGATCAGCCTACTTTAGTGAGGTAATGAGGCATAGGCGCCTACCACGCCAGCCGTCATGGCGTGCACGCGCATGTATGGTGGGCACGGCCAAAGTTGTATCCCATGCTTGGTTTCGACCAGGGCGAAGAGTGCTTGCACGCACCTTTCTTACGAAACCCTAAATTCATTCAACGGTCGCGAGATGGTGTCTCGCGGCTCGTCTCGTCAGGTCCAGCTTCTCACCCGGCTTGGTTGCTCTGACCACAGTCGGGGAGTTAGTGAGGTCGGGGTGGCGTCACCACCCATCACTTTACCATACCATGATGCGGCGCACTGCATAAGCACACACGATACTTCACAAAGTATCCAACCTGCGAGTGCTTGCGGTTATTCGATTGACATTACATGCTACCTGGCGTGGATCCACGATTCACGCGTTCAGAGACATCGATCATGTCACAAGCGGGGGGATACACATCTTTGGGGTATTGGTCGGCGGTTTGCGTGATGCGGCGTGCAGCACCCGTCACGAAGAACGTGTTAGGAAGTCGTGGGCGGTTAGAAGATGAGCAGGAGAAGTGGGCAACGGCGGCTGATGTAGGCATTCTTACTGCTTTGCAACTCCACTACTCACGTCACTCCCTTCCGGCCTCCCGAGAGACGTGAATAAGGCTCAAATGAATTGTATAAATAGGTTCTCCGCCCTATTCTCAGACGGAGAAAAGGAAGAGAAACAACACAGATGAGTCGAGGGCAGAGACGAAACCAAGTGTTAATACAAAAGCGTATTCCGACACCCCGAGGCTTTGCTTGCATCAATCGTAAACACGCTCACCTTTAACGTTACAAGTCGTTCAGCATGCCGACACCTTCTGCAATCTCAGCACCTTCTTGCACTTCCCTCCCCCTAAGATCGACCCCATCTCCCTTCGCCTTTGTGGCCGAAACAAGTGCTGGAGACGGCCATTTCTTGGTTTAGATGCGGACTTGCAGTTAACTAGAATGCAAGCACTCCTGGCCTTGAGTGCGTTTGTTTAGGGTTGGAATTCATTCCTCATCCACACACCCCAAATTACCAAAATCAACGGAGTAGTTTTCAC